>JANIJI010000014.1:7692500-7817500 GCA_024500535.1 Leptonema lineaticorne | reverse complement strand
ATTATAAATCTCAATTAGGTTCGTTTAATTTATGATATATATATATATATATATATATATATATATATATATATATATATATATATATATATATATATGTATATATATATATATATATATATATATGAGATGTGCATCGCTATCTTGTTTTGACCCAACCTGTATATGTAAATGCAATTTTAGTGTCATCTGAACTATGTGAAAATCAAAAGCAATCAGTATTTATGCTTTTTCTTGTACAATTGTTTACCTATGTCATAAGAATAATTTATTGTGTTGTATAACAGTAATGTGTAGTAAAAAAATGAAAAATAATGAAAAAACAGAGGAGGAATCCTGGTTATTATATTTGTATATATTTTTATTATTATCACTGTGTTCCCAATGTTTATTAGTCATGTTTACATTGAATATACGATATATGCTTGAATTAGCTAATTTCTTAATTAATTAATCCCTCCCCCTTCTTTTAAATGTGCATTGTTCAATATATATATATATATATATATATATATATATATATATATATATATATATATATATATATATATATATATTAATAATACCGTGGGTTTATCTGCTGTTATTATTACATCAATGTAAATAAATAAAGCTAATAAAAAAAATATAATTGAATAAATAAATTAATAAAATATTTATATATCATATTTTTAGTATATTTATGATGACACATAATCAACAACAAACAATAATACATATAAACACAACGATTTCACAAAAAAATACAGTTTTAAATGAGATAAAATTTAATCATATATATATGTGTTTCCCAAACTTTTTTGAAATTTAAAATTTTTTCGCGACCCCCGTCTTATAAAAAAAAACATATATTTTCAAAACAAATTTTATTTTTTAATAAAAATCAAAATTCAAGTTGTTTGTTTATTTCATACATAAAAACCTGCAGTACTTGAAAAAGTTTTGAAAAATACTAAATTTAGAGCAAAATGATTTTTGTGTTTTTACAATTTTGACCCACACTTAGGAAAACGCTGATATATATGATAATTCTAATTTAATCATAATACGAATTCATTTTATTATTAAATTTAATAATATAAATCCATAATATATTGTATCTGATTTTTTTTCTTTAATTGAATATAAATTTATATAATAATAATGTATGAAAAAAGCAAAATATCTGAAAGAATTAATCAATTTTATAATATATGGATGCGGCTCTATAACAAGTGGATAACAACTATGGTTTGCGAGGTTGGAGAATTTTTTTTTTTATGGAGAAATCTTTTCATTACCAGGATGAATCGTTCTTTTCGCTCAAAGGAATCAGTACCACATCCATTATAATCGTATTATACAATCGAAAAAGATAAAAATTTTAATAAATCAACAGATATATGGTATATTTCATATATATTTTTACAAAATTTTATTAACTTAACATCATTTCTTTTATAAATATATATATATATATATATATATATATATATATATATATATATATATATATATATATATATATATATATATATATATATATATATATATATATATATATATATATATATATATATATATATATATATATATATGGTATATATATAATATTAAAATATTGTATAATGTTGTGAAACACAAACAAGATTAGTATTTATTTATTTATTTTATAAACACCTTTTTTCCAAGAGTTTTATATTTTTAGAATAATAAAATAAATTGATTTATACGGATATCTTTATAATGCGAGAGATTGGTCATAAAAATAATTTATTCGTGCACATCATGCGACATAATTAATATACGACATTATATATTTTTAAATATAATAAATTGTGAAAAATAAATCTGAAATACGATTACAATTAAAAATTACTTGAAATTTAGTACGTGTCCTGATTTGTGACACATTTTTCGTACTCTGAAGTTTGAAGACGTTTTCATGTCAAAAACATACAGTTTGAGAATCACAGTTTTGTATAAAATTAATTGAGGAAAACCAGCGCCTTGTGACTTAATTTGAACACCAATGCGTACATTTTAATATATATATATATATATATATATATATATATATATATATATATATATATATATATAAACTCAAAATATTTAAAGGTTTCATATATTTTCGAATTTATACATAATAATAGTATAGTAGTCGATTAATATTTCGTAGTACATGAACTCGAATATCACGCAAACTTAGCTATTCCAAGTTTTTCTATGTTTGTGTGTGTGTGTGTATTTTTTTTTCTATGTCATGATCGATTTTTGCGTAGAATTTCTTTTTCTTTTTTCTATTTTTTTTTTCGTTTTCTTTTCTATCGTTTTACTAACCTTTTTTCCGTTTCTTGAATAAATTTTCATGACCACGTGATCGAATTTTTGACAATTACATCACTTCAATAATTGATAAATATCAAATATGATTATAATTCTTTTTATTATTAAATTATAAAAAAATACTATATAATAAATCAAAGTATAATATATATATGGTATATATATATATATATATATATATATATATATATATATATATATATATATATATATATATTAATTAATTAACAATTTATTAATTATATAACTGAAAAAACAGACAAATAATAAAAATGTCAAATTTTACTAGAATAAATACATTACAAATTTTCATATATATTTCAGTTCTTATCTTTATTTTTGACACTTTTAAATATCGGTGACAATTTTAATCTTCATTACTGCATCGATTAGAACGTCTTATTGTCTAACTGCGGCTTTATGTAATTTTTATTATATATATATATATATATATATATATATATATATATATATATATATATATATATATATAATACTTAAAAAAATGAATTTATTTGTATAATTATGGTTTAATTCTCGTTTTTTTTCTCGCTTGCGTGTAAAAATATATTTATTCATGCGATCGTTCAATGTTTATGTTACGTTTTTTTACATTATTATGATTGCTAATATATTTTTAGCTATATTTCTAAGAACAGTATTGTTGTTAGATAATTGATTGATATGTCTGATTTAAATTATACAGATGTTGAAATTGTATAAAACATTTGGATTGACATTTTCAATTATGTTTTCAGTCACATTTTTTGCATTATTTTCATATATATATATATATATATATATATATATATATATATATGAAAAGTATATATAAGTATATTAAAAAAATTGAACTGAAATTTCAGGAAATATATAGCTGCATAAAAATTCATCGCATATCGTCTCCTTCATCAGGAATGATTATCTTTCATTGGCATAAATTGACTGCAGTTAAGCGAATGTCGATGAATTTTCTTAGTATTTATTAAACAATGCATTCTCAATGTTATCATCTATCATAAATTCATATTTTTTTTTTATAAAACGTACTTTTAAGTAAATAATACAGTAAATTAATTAAAAACAACAATATGGATAAAAAAAAATATTTAATATAAAATTTTTTATATAGGATGTTATGAAAAATGTATATTTTTTCTATGAATATATATATATATATATATATATATATATATATATATATATATATATATATATATATATATATATATATATATATATATATATATATATATATGAAATTCGGTTTTATTTAATTTTAACGGTCGAAGGCCTTTTTTGCGATAACAATTACCATGCAACTTACTAAGTGAAAACATTCAGCATGTATATAATAAACGTAATTAACGATAATTTTTTTTTTCTTCAACATTGAATACTATCGTTGTTTACTACATTATTTTATATTTACAAAATTTAATACATACATATATTAAAAATTTTCAACTCCAACGAAATATCGTGATGAAGTCAGTTTTAAAAATTTAACTTTATGCAATTTGGTTATAATTTCATGTATTTTTCATTTTTTTTTTGATGCATTAATATAAATCGATATTTCGTCACGTGAAGAAATATCCTTAACAATTTTGAAACTGACTCAAAAGTCTCCTGGGATCGGAAGATGAAAGCCTGTCGGATTAAATTGGATGACATTTTATTACATTGTATGATGAGATGTACAACGTAATATGATGAAACGTCCATAATATAAATATTAATAGTATTATATTTATAAAGACAGCATTGTGATGTTGATATACATAAAAAAACATGAATTAAATTTATATAAGGATTAAATATTGCGCAATATCAAAATTCGTTTCTCTCTCTCTCTCTCTCTATATATATATATACATATATATATATATATATATATATATATATATATATATATATATATATATATATATATATATATATATATATACAGAGCATAATGACCTTTATTTATATTTCAGTATGATAATTAATTTTATATTTCTAGAAAATCAGTAAAATAATATCCGGAATATATTTGTGAAAGGTCAGTTTATTTTGATAAATGTTATGTATGTCAGAATATATAATTAAAATATTAATTTTTATTATTTTTTAGACGTTCATTTTTTATTATTATTCGTATAAAAAAAATATTTTGCCGGACGTGAATGTGTTAAACTGTTCATTATATTACGAATTCTAATCGCATTCTTAGTTTATTTATTTATTTTTTGTTAGACTAGTGACTAAATGTGTTAAAAAAATTACCGGATTTATAAAAATTTTTGTTCGTGATATATATATATATATATATATATATATAATCGATTAATTATTTAAATATTGTACGATTATCTGTCGGCAAGTAAGCGAATAAGCGCGTTAACACTGCATTAATGCAGGTGTTTTATTGATTTAATAATTATATATGCATTAATATGTTATATAAAATGACAAAAAAAAAAAAAAATATATATATATATATATATATATACATTTTTGTTTTATAAAAGTATTCTTTATTTAGATTAAATTTAAGTTGAAGATTTTTCGAACAATGCAAATGAATAATTACATTGAATCGTATTTATTTTGCCAACTTTTAATCCGAAATCCTCTTCGCGAAAAAAGCTTAAAAAAATTTAAATTAACGCAAAGTATAATAATATACGGCGTTTTTTTTTTTTTTTTTTGATAGGATTAAAACCTTTAAGTATATTTTGCATTTTAATCCCATCTGGGGTCACGTTGACCTTATAAAATATATATTTATATTTTATTTTCAATTTTCACGTTTCGAAAGATTTCAATATTAATTAAAAAAAAAAAAAAGATCCCATAACTTTTTTTATTAATACGTGACGCACTTTATACTATATTTATATTGAGCGTAATTTATTATACAATAGTGATTTTGATATGTTTTATTTGTTTATAATATAAATTTATTGTTAAACGAAATTTTACAGACCATTTTATATGTCAACATTTCGTTGACCACATTTGATAATAGAATATCCGGTTGCGTTGATTTTTACTAATTAATTCAAATAATGAAACTTGATTTTGGATTTTATTATATATATATATATATATATATATATATATTTTTTACAAATATACATATATATATATATATATATATATATATATATATATATATATATATATATATATATATATATATATATATATATATATATATATATATATATATAAGTATTTTATTACACAATACAAATATATTATAAAATCAATCAAATCGTGTAAATTAAATTTTTAACAGTTAAAATTAACCAATGTACGATAGTCGAGTACGACTTTTATACGATATATAAAATAAACGAGTCATTGTGATTTTCATACAATGGTTCTCAAATTGACATGTGTCCAATCGGCATCGATTTATTATACAAACGGACTAACGTTTGTCATTAGATAATATTAGGAAATGTTATTATTATATATACAGTCACCGAAAATAAGTAAGGTATATCGTATTTTTATTTATTTTTATTTTTTTATTATAAAAATTATTTTAATTTTTAAATTGCGCATAAAAATTTTATTGTTACACATCTGATGGATAGCGCAGAATTTCTCAAACGTTTAATTATAATTATATATCTCTATTAGAGTGTGAATACAGTTATGTTATGGAATAACGGTAAATATTGATATACCATAATAAGTAATGTTTATTATAATACAATTATTTTGTGAATTATAAGAAAATTATTCGTATATGTTAGAGCGTGATATTTTATACGTTTTTTTAATCTAAATATTTATATATTTTCAAAGAAAATTACAATATTATTATATATTCAGTGAAAATTTTATTCTGTACCGATTATAAATTTTAAATTTTACATTTTAATAAATTTGTATTAAAAAAACGTATAATATATATATATATATATATATATATATATATATATATATATATATATATATATATATGTATGTATATGATGATGACACGAAAATTTGACAGACGGTCATTTTTCACCAATTTTCATAATAATGTCACTCAAAAAAAATAAAACATAAAAAAATAGGCAAGCAAATAAATAATATTACAAAAAAAAACCGGAACATTTTTGATAATTACGATTTTTTTCCGATGTTCTGTTTGTCGAACGATCATCACAGCTGGAAAAAACCTTGAACCTTCAAGGGTATTTTCGCGCACATTTTCATCGTAAACACGATTTTCCCGAGTGAAAACAAATATATATATATATATGTATAATTTTTAATATAGTGTGTGTGTGTGTGTTTTTGAGGTTTTATTTTTATTTGTATATTGGCGAATGACATGGCGTTTAAAAATAACGCGCGTGCGGTTAATTGTCTAATCGTTTTCGGGATAGAATATTATTTGTATATATTTTTTTCTAGCTTTATTATATTTTATATATAATAAATTGGAAATAATCTATTTTTTATTTTGAAAATTTTAATCATAAAATATTCAGAGTGTATACTTTAATTCTTTGGATATATTGCACAATTGCATTATAACGGCTCGGAAAATTCGATTTTCCGGATAATAATATATGGGATGACCTCAAACAAAGCTGAGTAATCAGTTTAGGATTGTAATAGGAATTATAATAGTGAAAATTTTTGATATTGACATCATATCATTGGAAATAAAAGGGAATTATTTATCATTGCATAAAAAAAAATAAATCTTTGATTTATTATCAGTATTAAAAGAAAATAAAATATTAATTATATTTTTCATATATTGAAGATATAAAGAAATAAATAGACGCCACTGATTTTATACAGTATAGACGTTATACGATAAATACTTGTGAATAATATAAATAAATCATATAAATTTTTCTTCATTTCGAAAATATCAAAAAAAAAATATGTTCAGAATGTAATTATAAAAAAAAATTGATGTCGTTCTAAATTTTCATTTCTATTTTACATTCCGTATGCAAATTTTATAGAATATTAATAATAGGAAAAATGTTATATTATGAAACATTATATATATATATATATATATATATATATATATATATATATATATATATATATATATGTTTATATAACGTTAACGTTGAATATTGTTTGCACAAAATCGAGTCGTCGACATTACGTCAAACCAACGTCACATGATAGATATGCGATTTCGAACCCGAGACCACATATTTTTGAAAGCGAAGCGTTAAACTATCGCAGGTGTTTTTTTTTTTTTTTATATAACATTTTACGGAATTTTCTTACGTAATCTAGAATGCATTATAAAAGTAGCAGTCGACTGACTTGTAACGGATTGAATAATATATATATACATATATATATATATATATATATATATATATATATATATATATATATATACATATATATATGTGTATTATTGTAATATATAAATTATATTTGATATATATATATATATATATATATATATATATATATATACATATATATATGTGTATTATTGTAATATATAAATTATATTTGATATATATATATATATATATATATATATATATATATATATATATATATATATATATATATATATATATATATATATATATATATATATATATATATATATATATATATATATATAGTATAGAAATGGCACGCAATGGAGTATATAATGGCGTGACGTTATCAATATATATTCTATGGTATTAATTAATTGAGGACGATATACTGACGTTGGTCAAGATTATTAAGAATTCCGGTTTTTGTAATCACCGACGATTACTATAATTATTTATACGAAAATATTTTACTATGCCGTTGCGTCGTGGCTAATTAAAAGGTTTTTCTATTTAAAAATACAAAGATAAATTGTATAATGATTACCAGAATGTATGGAAAAGTATTCTTGAATTTTAATATATATATATATATTTTTTTTTTTTAGGAATTGAATTATTTTATTATAAAATATTTTTAAACATTATTTAAAATAGTCTTTATGTGCATAAATATACATTTTATATAATTTTATAATATATATATATATATATATATATATATATATATATATATATATATATATATAATAGTTGAGTCGTCAGCTCTACGTCTAGACTTGGAGAGCGTCGTTTTCAATGACGCTTTAATTAAATTAATTCATTGATAATGAATTTATGAAATTATATATGTTGACAATGCAGATTTGAACTTTTGCATTCTGAACATTTCAATATAGGTAAGTGAATATAAATATTACTTATTCAATTTTAATTTTACAATATCAAGTCTCATTTTTTTGACATATTATTGATTAAATTCAATATTAAATATAAAATCGAGTATTTTTAAATAAAACTCAATGTTTTTTTTTATATAAATATAATGTTGATTAGAATATCCAAAATTTTTATTTATTAAAATTTAATATTATTAAATGAAATATATTTTCAAGTAAAACTCGACATTATTAAGTATATAATTCAATGTTATTTTATAAAATATATGACAATATTATATAAAAACCAATATTATTGGATAAAATTTATTTTTCACTATTTATTATATTTGTATATTCATATATAATATTGTCAGTTTATTCGAATATTGACTTTCGTTCTCTGGTCATTCAATTATGTATTATTATTTCATTTTATTTATTTTTTATTCGACCGATAATTGAATTATTGTTTGAATAATTTGGCACAACCTTTGCGCGTCATTCGATACATAATACAATTTAATGGGTGTACAAGAAAAAAATTCAACGTCATTAGATCGATTTTATGATTTATCATTGTTGCTATTATTATTGTGATGTTGATTTATTGTTATTGTCGATGGTTTTTATGTACATGTCAAAAATTATATGGTAATCGATGCTAACTTACATAATATAATTATTAATATATATATATATATATATATATATATATATATATATATATATATATATATATATATATATATATATTATTTTTCAATAAGCAATATTAATAAAAGTGACTAATTTCAAATTAAAATATATGAAAATTATTTTATGAATATGTTCTCTGAATAACATATATTTTTTTATTATTTTATTAAAAATACAATTATTATATGTATGTATGTTCATCTAAATAAAATCTGATTGTATTTGACAGTAATGTCAACATTTGCTAGTACAAATCAGTCAGTTGATTTATATTATTTTTTTTTTTTAGGAAAAATTTTATTTTTATTCTCATACAAGAAATTAGCATTAAAAAAATAATTATTATATAAATTATAATTATGATGAACATCATCTGGAATATTTTCCATTCATTATATTATTATAATAACCTTGAAAATACGACATTTTGTACAATAATATGTTTTTTTTAATAATTTGATATTACTGGAAAAAAACACGAACAGTTATTTTTTTATCTACAATATTGAAAAATATATTTTTTAATTTCATTAAAAAATGCAATGTTGAATATACTTTATATATATCCTATGCGGCGTTAATCATATAATATTTTTATTTTAAAATATATTATTATCTTTTAAACGTATAGATTTATAACTCTATTTATTTTTGATATAAATATAGTTGATATATATATATATATATATATATATATGTATATTGAATAAAACTCAAAATATGCATAGACGTTCTTCGATTTGTTGATATATATTTTTATATCGCAAATTGAACAAGTATCGTTAATTATTGAATGAATTATCGAAAACAGCTGTTTATATATTTATTTAGTAGTTGTTTTAAAATAAGAGCGATTACCTCAATTTGCAAATATTATTATTATCGTGGAAAATATTTTTTTTTAACTTCTCGTGATTTTGTACGACACGTGAAAAATTCCAAAATTTCGTAATAAACTCGTCATGTATATATTATTTATTATTATTATTATTTTTTTTTTTTAATCGAGTCTATGTCGATTTTGTCGTAACAAGACAGACCGGTTTATCTCGTACGATTCCCGGTTTCGACTCGGTAAAAACCGGTATTCGATTATTTATTTATTTATATATTTTTTTTTTAGTTTCGAATCTTTGGACGATGTTGTCTAAGATTTTTCCCATTTGCGCTCGAAGGTCTCTCTATGGCTTGATTAAATTATCCGGGCAAAGCTCATTTGGGATCTTTGTTTGTATATGGCAGTGGTCGTCATTATTTTTCATTCGCGGTCCGCATTTTATAATTCAATCATAGTAGTAATGATTAAACGACTAAATCAAATCAATGATAGTGATAAATATGTAAAAAATATCTTGTATAATATAATATAAAATATTTTTATTTTTTTAATATGAAAATTTGATTTTGGTAATAGATTGTAGTTCTTTGCGGACCGTAAGTTGCATACAACTGACGTATAGTCTTCATAGAACCGTTCCACAGATTTAGTTTCCCTTATCTTGATCAATCAATCAGAATATAAATGAAGATATAAACATATATATATATATATATATATATATATATATATATATATATATATTCGCATGCACGCTTAAATATGGACAAAATAAGATAGTTTTTCTCACTCGATTCATTTTTCGATTGTAAATTTTTAGATGAAAAACCTTATATATATATATATATATATATATATATATATATATATATATATAAATCTTTTTTTTCTATTTTATATAAAAAAGAGACTGTATTTATAACCTTCAAGGGAATCAAGATTACTTTTACATTCGATATTTAATTATGCAGAAAAAGTTAAACACGACCGTTATATTTTTATAGATGTACTTTCATAATCAAAACGTGTTGTATGTTGTAATTTTTATTATATATATATATATATATATATATATATATATATATATATATATATATATATATATATATATATATATATATATATATATATATATATATATATATTGAACTCAGAACTTTATAATACGATTTCTAAATATTAAATTCAATCATGAATAATAATAAATAATTCTTAATACATATTTTACAGTTTAATAAAAATCTTATTTTTTTTATTTTACTTTTTAATATGACGGATAAAATTGATTATTGGTTATATAAGATAAATATGAAGGACATTTAGATTATATGATGAATGCATATAATTGTCAATTATGCAATAACGACCAATAGATTTGAAATAATTAACATTTATCGTTTTATTTCAAACGTTTTCTTCGTAATAAACAATGCAATTATCGTATATATATATATATATATATATATAATATAATAATAAAATTTAATTTTTAACGATATTTTTCGATATTATATATATATATATATATATATATATATATATATATATATATATATATATATATATATATATATATATATATATATATATATATATATATATATATATATTAGATATATATCCTGATATTTCTCAAGGCTTTCACATAAATCATAAAATGTATTAGTTTTTTTATTATTGTTGTCAACGCATTTGTTACTAATATTAGCATTTTCATACATTGTTTGCGACTCGTTTAGCATTTGCTAATAACAAATTATTATTGTGAATACGACATGTAGGTGTATCGTGTTCCAGTTAAATGATGAAAAATGAAAGGCTGTATATATCTGAGTTTTGCTAATAATATATTATACAAAATTATAATTGTATAATATATAATATAATTAATATTATACTATAAAAACGATGTGGCAATATTTGAAACACGTTGTGGAACATAAAATGTATGAAAAAATTGTGAAAAAATATTATTTTTTTTATTTTACGCAACATTTTTACGTATATATTATATATATATTTAGAAAATTGTGTATTTTTCATTTTATCTAATTTATTTTCATGTGTTTTTATCTGCCATTATGACATTGCCGAGATGTGGATTTAGGGTGTCTATTCTCGGTTGTATTTGTCTACGGTAAATATTTGTAATGTTGCTCCTCATTATCGTACAAACACTATTGTGTTATGCCGTATTATATATACAGGGTCATCGCGATGTGCTCGCTCTTATTGTTATTTTTTGTGTGAGCGTGTGTAAATTTCGATTTTACGCGCGATTTTTAAACCTGATTATGCGACTAATAAATAGAAAACGAACTGTTTCTAATATTTAATATATATATATATATATATATATATATATATATATATATATTCGTGATTTATTTTTTTAAATTTATAATTTCTGATTAATAAAAAAAATATATTATATAAATTTACCTTCCATTATTCAGTTAATTTTTAGATTTTATTTGACCATAATTTGGTTGATAATTATGAAAAAAAAGTGTTATTTATAATTTTATATATATATATATATATATATATATATATATATAATTTAAATATTGTTTTATTTTGTATATAAAAACATATAAAATTCAAAAAAAAATATTTTTATTAAATATATAGAAAAACATGAAAAAATGTCATCTAGTATAAAAAAGGTTTACTATCACTGCAATAATATTTTTTTTTTGTACAAAAAAAGACAACCTTCTATGGATTTTACATTTAATTTTTTTTCATCGCGTCATTAATTGAAAACGTTTCACAGATGCGACGTTCGCTAATAAAACTTTCCAAAATCGACGTTTTAATTCTGCTCAAAGTTTAATTTTCAATCGAATTATCTTCGATTTTGCACTATTAATTATTGACTTTTAACGCATTAATTCTTTAATTAATGATTAAATAATTAATTTTGTCATTCGATTAATTCGCATTTTAAATGAATTATTATGATTTTTTTCTAATTTTAAAGTTATTTTTTTTATATTTCATTATGAAAAAAAAAAATATATATATATATATATATATATATATATATATATATAGTCATTAGTTGTAAAAATAGCGTAATTATAATCGCATAAAACTTTCGCCGTAAAACGATCCGAAGAGAGAAAATTCGTGCGGCGTACAAAATAAACGCGTAATTACTAATTTATATTACGCATAGTACTTTTTTTCCTTTTCTTAAAAAAAAAAGAAAAAGATTTTGACTTTCCCTATTTTTTTTTATTTACCTAATGACACGAAAGTCATTTGTTGTGTGGCACGTTTTTTTTTTCACTCTTCATCTTATAAAACTTTATTAAGACGTTTTAAAATGAAAAAAAAATCGGAAAAGTTTCGATAAAATTCATTTTATAACAGATAAAAATTTAATTATTTTCAGAATAATAATTTTTATTTTATAATATTTTATATTAGCAATTTTATTCATATATATATATATATATATATATATATATATATATATATATATATATATATATATAAATTTAATAATAAATTTTACAGATTGTTTAAATAAATTTTATATTATATAAAAATATTAAATATTAAAATACTACGATAAAAAATAATAATGAAAATGAATGATATATATATAGAGTAAAAAAAATCACAGACGTAAGCAATATAATAAATAAATTGCCGGACACAAATCCAATACAATTTTAACCGTAAACGTCGAAAAAGAAAAACGTCCGTGAAAAACGTGGAAAATCGAATACAACTCTTCCGCGATGAAATTAATAAGGATAGGCAGCGAAATATGAAAACTTCGGAAAAATAATAATAAAAAGAAAACGTATGGATAGACGTTTATTAATTTATCTCCATTTTTTTTTGTTTCATGTAATAACATTTTTTTTATGGAGTCAATTCAAAAAGTTACTTGTAAATATATATATATATATATATATATATATATATATATATAAATATTTTTTTATTACGAAAGGTAAAAACAAAATTACACACGCACTTAACTAATTGACTATTCACAACACGTGACAGGTAAGACGACATTCTTTTAACCCGGTCGCGTCACTGCGCGGTATTTTTATTTTTTTTAATATTTTTTTAACGATTATTATAATTATTATTATTGTCGAAATTCGATTTTTACCAATAATTATTAAATATTGATTTCGTATTGCGCATAAATTAAATATATATTATATAAATTAAATATATAATAATAATAATCTTTATATATATATATATATATATATATATATATATATATATATATATATATATATACACGTATATAATGATTAAAATTTGTGGTTTTTCTACGAGTATATTTTTTTAATTGGTTAGTTAGTAATGCTTTTATATGCAGAAACAAACCGTTTTTTGATAAGCGGTTTTGTATGTTTTTGATTTTACTTGAAAAAAAAAATATCTATTATATAATTGAAATAAATTAAAAAAATAATATATATATGATTATATTTTTAAGTTAATAATTAATAATATATAAAAATAAAATACGATGTAAACTATCGATCGCAATGAAGGAAGTTAATATCGTCATAATATTCATCATGAAAAATTTCGTATATATATATATATATATATATATATATATATATATTTAATGTAAATATTCAAGTTTATTATAACGTGTAAAACTCGTTGGCTTTGAAATGGTTACATTTTTTTTTTATTTTACTCGAAGATGTTAGATATTCGCATTTAAATGTTAATTTTTCAGCTCGACAGACGGAAAACGTACCGAGTTTATTGGGAAAGAATTCCTAATAATGCGATAAAATATAAATAAATTTTAACGGAACCGGTTTTTTTTTATTATTTTTTTATTTATTTTTTATTTTTTTATGGAAGATGAAGAAAATTTTCCATCGGTCCATTCGTATGAATTGTTAATTTCGTAAGGCGTATTCCTTAATCAAGGTGAGTGCTGTGTAATCGTCAAAAGCAATAATCGCTGCAAAACTATAAAGCCGCAGTTCCATCCGGTATAATGTATATATATATATATATATATATATATATATATATATATTTATATAAAGACGATGTTCGAGCTAGTTCTGTATATGAAACTATAAATAGATGTCGAAATTCGAACTCACTTTTGAGTAATAATAGTAAGAAAAAGTTTTTCACATCTACGGGAATAAATTTGAAATTTGAGAGAGTTAGCAAATCAGAGATGTTCAAGTTTTCATTTTTTTTTCTAATTCTAATAAAATATTTTTATATAGCATAATAAATAATAATAAATATATAAAAATTTGATGACAATTTTAGATTTTAAATATATCATTAGAAATATATAATTTATTTTTTTCTAAAATATTTTGAGTCATAACATAATAAAATATGATATATTTATTGCTTATTTTATAAATAGAATAATGTCCAATATATAATAATTACTAGAATATTTATATTAAAAATTAATATTATGCAATATATGTTAAAAATGTAAAATATTTATGAGTAAATTTTTTTTTCATAGAAAAATAATGTTTTCATAAAAAAATAGTATAAAATTAATAAAATTTAAAAAAATATAATGTTATTTATTCCTTGCAATGTTGAGAAGCGCTCGCACAATGCTAATGAAAATAACATCAATCGACTACGAACCGAGTCGTGTACACTTTCGATGACCTTTCATTATTACGTGAAACTTTCATTGGCATCTTTTGCGCTGAGCATGCGATGAGTTTACATCGGTATTTTTAATTTTAATTACACACGCATAATAAATTAATTATATACAGCATGTTCAAAAAAAAAATATATATATACCGTATCGAAATTATATTTTTAATAGAAATGGATAATATTATAAATGGAATGAAATAAATATTTTTTTTCTAATGTGGGTTGAAATCTTATTGAGAATAATTTTATTTTCGAATTAAAATAATAATGATGTAACATTTAGCAACAGGTTTTGTTGACTTTGAATATTTTCAGCGTTAACTCGTTTTGTAATATTGAATTCAGAATTATAAATATCAGAATTATAAAATTTATTATATTTTATTTTCGATTATAATTTTTATGATTTTAAATAATTAAATGAGAATAAGGGGCGGATGGTGGAGGGGACGAATGATATAGTTCGTTTAGATGAAATCGCTACTGATAATTGTTTTTTTGTTTCTTCTATATTTTTGCGATAAATTGTTATTATATAAGTAGGTAATTATGAACATTAACCGAGGTCGGTTAATATGAATGAAAAATCGGCCGACGCTCTATGAACCGTGAAAATTCAAAACGGCACGTGATGTCATCGTCGTTGATCAGACACCATTAGGCCATTAGGAAATCCATCATATGGTCGGATAAATATTATTATGCCGCATTATAATGGCGCGACTCGGCTATTTATTGATCGTGGAAATAATATGTGTGCATGTGTGTGTGTGTGTGTGTGTGTGTGTGTGTGTGTGCACGCGAAATAAGTATGCGATAGTGCCGCTCAAGTCGAGTGCCGCGCGCACGTTACGGTCCGTAAATTGTGCGGCCGCTTCGACTTTACGACGAAGTTTCGTTTTAAATAAACGCTCGTGCTTAAAGTTTATATTGTAATTCTAAATTTTATATGTCTTTTAATAATAAAATATTAATTAAAAAAAATATTCTTTTTGCAATATAAATTTAAATTACTTTTTTTTATTATGAAAAATTTTGAGAATCTTCAACACTATTTTATATATAAAAAAATGTATATAAATTTTTATTTTATATACATAAATTAATAAAAAAATATTTTTATTTAAAAAAATGATGATTAAAATCTAATTTAATAAATGTGATTAAATTTGAAATTATCAATTGATTTTAATATCAATAATTTAATTTGTAATTATTGTATAAAATCGAAAATCATTTATTAATTGTATTAAAAATTATTATAGAGATGAATAAATTCGATTTGTTTTTTTTTTTTAGAAATAGTGGAATGTCTTCGATTTTAGATAATCGAAAAATTTTGAGAAGCACTGGCGCACGCAATATCAGCACGTCGTCTACGTTGAAACTTCGATTTTCATGATGAGGAGACGGGTCGTCGTGGAGGCTTCGATTTATATAGAATGTCGATGAACCGTGAAAATGAAGAAAAATCGGTGAAAATGTATATTATTATTATTATTATTATTATAAAAATTGGGGAAATTAGCTGGAAGAAAATGTTGCCGCGTGTCAATTGAAGGATAAACAACGATAGCCGCAATAATTCTATAATATTTTATTCGCGGTTCATTACATATTTTTTGAGATAAAACTTTTCACATTATCGATTGATTGAAGGTCGAAGGATGTAAGTGATGATTTTTGAATGATAAAAGCGTTTAAAAAATGATGTTAATGGCTGTAATATGATGTAAAAGTTAGATTTTCAAGTATATTCAGTGTTTAAACTATAATGTATGACCATTTTAGTCATTATATATAATTATATTTTTTGATGTCAAAATTTTACATTATATAGTTTATAATGTATATTTTATATATTTATTTCGTTTTTTTTTTATTCGTGATGCTTAATCAAGATTATTTTTATACATGATTTAAATGATCATTTAAAGTCGATAAATATCAATAATCTAATATTATTGGAAATGTACATCTTTTTATTTTTATATAATAAAATAATAGTTTTAACTCTATTTCCTATAATATATGGTGGATTTAACTTGATAAGGTGACCAATCATATATATATATATATATATATTTTTTTTTTGGACCATAAATCTTTATCACAACTCGATCTCAAAACAGGGGACCGTTTTGCCGATTTTTTCTTTATAATTTGAAAATATGTTAAACAAATATCAAACATGTCCTCATTTTTATTTATTGTAAAAAAAGGTTGGTTATTATTTTATATTAAAAAAAATATGAAAATTTCCTTAGAAATTGAACGAGTTGTTAATTAATCGTTTATTCATAATAAATATTTAAATTCGGATACGAATCAGAAAATTCGCATTAAAATTCATTCATTGTAATTAAATAAGAAAATCGTTCGTTTTATCGCGACAATAATCGTCGATGAAAATATGATGAGGCGGCGGAAAATTCCCTCCCCCCCCCTGAAGATGAAAAGCGTCGAATAAATTACTCCGACTTATCGAAGAATGTGATGCGGAAGACACGCCTAGACAAGAAATCGACCGGAAAACTCTGAGGGTGAATTTTGTCGAATTAGAACAAAACTTTATAATATATGGAAATAGGAATAATATTTTTTTTTTTGCTTTTTTCTTATCTAGACTGAGAGATATTATACGTTCGATTTTAATATAAACATATGTGAATTTTTTAAGGATAATTAGTTGATTTTAATCAAAATTATTTTAAATTGATCTTGTATGATTAAAATATTGATATAAATGAAAATTATCTATAAAAAAAAATATGTATTATTATTATATTATATAATGAACTATTATTATCTCATATATATTTATATGGATATATATATAAAATAAATTGTTTATTTATTTACATATATGAATCCATCATATAAATAAATATTACTAAATATATAATGTCATAATTTATGACAGTGATGAAATATTGCGTGATATAAACATTAAATTAACAATGATATAATTACGTCTAAATATATTAAATATACATATTTTTCGTTTAAACACAACGCGATAACTAAATAATATTATAATTTATATTATTTATAATCGTTAAATGTGAAATATTACCTATTGTCAAGTTAATAGAAGTTTATTTCAAATAAAACTATTGATACATAAATTTATGATTTTTTTAAAATTGTATTGTATATATCTAGTAGAGTTTTTATTCATATATATATTTATTAAAAAATGTTATCTTCTATATATATTTTTTAATATTATAGTATATAAATATGAAAGAAAATTATTATAAAATATATGTATATATTTTATAATAATTTTATAACACGATATTGACGAGAACCTTTGACATTATATTATATAATTCGTCGGATCCGGAAAATTCCGTAATATGTTTTGCTTTTGTGGACGATGGAATATTGCGAAATTTTCGCACAAAGGGGGTCCATAAAATCAAAAGGACGCAACGCGAAATCGCCTATGGCGCGTGTTCGTTTAAAATAATCTTTAATTATTTTCGTGTCGTCTTCGGCGTGTTGATTAAAAGCGAAATTAATAATGAAATTAAAATAATAATAAAAAAAATCAACGGATCATTCGTCTTATCGCACGGTTTATATATAATAAACGGCGCGAAGCGTAACGTTTTCGCTTGTAAAAATAGTGTACGGTAAATATTTGTCCGTACCTGTAGATAAAAATAAATGCTCACGTTCCACGGTTAGTCGTTGCTGTGGTGAAATCGAAAGGGGGTGTATTTTTTAATGAATAATGCGGAAGAGTGATAAAAATATTATCATATATGTTAAATAGAAATTTTAATTGAAACTAAAAAAAAATAGAAATAATTTTAAACTATATATATAAATAGATAAATAACAATTTTTTGAAAAAAAAATGTATTCGATAGATTTTAAAAAATTTGAAATAGACAAAAAATTAGACTTCTAGACCGAAGGACCTTTTTTTTTGGAGTCATTAGAGTATTCAGTAAATATTAACGTGTCCTCCTTTTTATTGTAAAAATATTGGTCACCTTAATTACCATTCAACTATTTTCGTTCTATATAATGCTGTATATATATATATATATATATATATATATATATGAACGTTTAAATATTTAAAATATTATATAATATAATATTATTTAACGAATAAATAATAATATAAAGAAAAATAAAACGCGTTCGCTAAATAATCATATTAATGAACGACCTTCGAAATGTAGCGAATTTTTACACTCGAACTCTTCATTATCGCATATATCTGACATTATATTGTAAAATAGGAATAATATAAATACTAAAAAATATATGTATATATATATTATTTATATAATATAAATAAAAATATTTTTTTACTGTCATTTCATGAGAGATCATTTATGCGATGCAGCCTTCACTTTTTTTCATTGGAATTCGAACCAATTTCGAAAGCATATAATATATATATATATATATATATATATATATATATATATATATATATATATATATATATATATATATATATATATATATATATGTATATATATATTAAAAAAATATAAAATAAGATGTCGTAAAAAATGAAAAAAAAAACGAGCATGTTTGAAATAATACTCGGTGACTCGTTCGATTAAAAATAGTGCAGTGACGTTCTCGGCTGCTTGCATTCGATAACAAGGCGAATTAACGTAATGATTTTTTCTTGTATTTTTTTTTTCGTTCTAGAGAGAAATGTGCGTATTTTATATGTCAAAAACAGTCTTAATAATTTATTTTCTTATTCGCTATTATAAAATAAAATATATTGATATAATAGTCGAGTTACATATAAATACATATATATGTATATATATAATTATATGTGATATTAAATAATCTTTTTAATTATTAGAGATTATAATAATAAATATATAGTATATTATCAATGTTGAATATAATAATAAGTTATAATATCAGTAGAAAAATATATAAATTTATTTAAAAAAATTATTTATCGTAGGGGCGTTCAACCTTTTAGGTATCTCGGGTCGCGTTTACGACGTAACATTTTTTTTCAAATTGATATAAGTTTGCCTATCGTATATATATATATATATATATATATATATATATATATATATATATATATAAATGGATTCTCTAGAGAAATTCTTAAATATAAAGAATGTCATTTGTCTTTGAGAGCTTTTATTTATTTTAATATACTATGTAATTTTGAAAGCTTTCATTTTTTTTTATATAAGCGAGCACTCTTTTTAAATATGTAACCAAAATAATGTATTTCTAACTTATTTTATATACATATATTTTGTTTCATAAGAATATCAATATAAATTTGTCGTTCGAATATTAGAAGAATTTAATTTTTCGTTTAAATATTTTCATTTTAAATAGTTAAAATATTGCGTAAACGATATCGCTCTATAAATACAGTATAAATGTTTATATTTTATTATAAATAAAATTTGTAAATAATCAATATTAATATAGTATATATCAATAAATAATTGACAAAGAAAAAAAATCGAAAAAATCAATGAAAAAAAAACTGAATTAATTCCGATTGCATAAATATTATTACAGTAGGAATTTTTCTAAATCACTATTCTCTAAGAACTTCTGGAAAACACAAATTTTATATGATTTTTATTAAATATCCTTATTAATATTAATATAAAAATATTTAAATTGACCGCTTATTGTAAAAATAAATATATAGTAAATGTCGGTAGTTTTTGTATTAATATTATATATATATATATATATATATATATATATATATATATATATATATATATATATTTACATATGAATTCTAGGAATGGTTTTTCTCCATTTATTTTTTGTTGCAATTATGTACCATAAAATCAACGATGATTTGTACATTTAATATATATTCATAGTCGATTTTTCACAATTCAATATATTATATTATATATACATTATTATAGTGATATATAAATATGGTATGAAATTACAAAGACCAATAGTAAAAGATTATTTTCGGCTAGACAAAATAAAACGATGCGAAATACACATCAAAGCTAGAAATATCTATAGAAGAAAATGAGAAAAAAAAACACATGAAGAAAATGAGAAAAAAAAATATATGAAGAAAGAAACGAGAAGATGTTTCATTTTTCTGTAATTATTACTGAATATATATTAATATTTTTCAGATGGAATATATGATATATTTTTCAATCATTCATAATCCAAATTATGACCTTATCTATGATCTATTTGATGTTTGATAAACGTATCCTGATTTCGTGACGTTTGATTATTTTTATGAGTTTCTCATTAATAATTACGCATTTATATTTAGATCTATATATGGAAAACATTAATATTATTACTATAAATTGATTATAATAAAGAATAATTATTTCTATATAAGTCGATCTTTTTCATAATATTTATTGACACTCTTTATTCAAATTGAATATGAATGAATATATATTATTTAAATAAATTAAAATATCTCTATATAGGTTTAATATAATTTATATTCAATATACTATATATATATATATATATATATATATATATATATATATATATATATATATATATATATATTTAGTAATATTTAGTAATAAAATTATCTATTCAAACGATTCAAATATTTCAATTGTATAATTCATGATTTCAAAATCGTATTTTTTCATAGTTTTTAAACTATATCTATTATTTTCGATTTTTTAACATTCATATAAATAAATCCAGAATAAAAATTATCGCGATAATATTTTTAAATAAATCTATCAATCGAAATTGTAATAATTGCATAATAAATAATTTAATTTTTATTCAAATATATAAATTGCATAATAAATATATATATATATATATATATATATATATATATGATAATTATAAAATATAATAATTAAAATCGGTCAACTTTTCGCTACTAGATACATTTCACAAATGTAAACCGATACACTTTATATTTCATTTTAATTCAATATTCATAATAGAACGAATCGTTGCGTCACGAATAACATATATATATATATATATATATATATATATATATATATATATATATATATATGTATATATATATATATATATATATATATATATATATATAAAACAACAGCTTTAACACAATATTCCACTTGAAAAATAGATAAAATGTTAGCAACGTATTGAAACCGCAAAATGTTTTTACGAAGCGCTTTAATGGAAATTTTGAATTGCCACAGTAACAAAAGCATTGTTACATCGTTGCATATATAATATATATATATATATATATATATATATATATATATATATATATATATATATATAGTTAAATATATAAACAGAAAACGGTAAAAATAACACGGAAAATACACGTCTGAAATAGATAAAATTACCATTGGTCGTCGACGTCGGGTCATATTTATTCAAGTTTAATACACGTTACCTATAATTATAGTAACAAAAATTGATATACTAGTATCTTTTGCGATAACACAGTTTTACACGGAAAAATCAATCGGAAAATTGTTCGCGTTCTATTCGTATATGATATTTTATTATTATTATTATTATTATTATTTTGTTTTATTGTACCCCTCGACGATATAAATCGATGTAAATGTGCAAAATAAAAAAAAAATTGATGCGGGGGAGTCGTTATATTTTGATTTGCATTATCCGGATCTTTGACCGACAAAATTTAATACGATCGACCGGTTTATATTAGTCATATATACATATATATATATATATATATATATATATATATATATATATATATATATATATATATATTGTTTAATGTGTATATAAAATAAATATGCGTTTTTGTTTAACATGTTAAAGATAATGGATTTATGCTTAATTTATTAATTGATAGATTAGTGATAATTTTATATATTAGATTGTGTGATATCATTATTAGAATTGGACCATCTGTTATTTTAAAAATATATTTCATCCGTTTCATTATACGCTTAATATAATATATACAAAAATAGTAAAATATAACGCAGAAAAATAAATATATAATGAACTTGTAAAAAAAAATTATATAGTAAGTTGAGAAATATCTTAGACAATGTAAAATTTTTCTATGTTTTTAGTTCTTTTCCTGTGGGAAATAAACGAGTGTAGTTCGTGTTTTTTTTTTCATACTGTTGCAGTTTTAGAACTGAAAATTATACTGAATTTTCATTATTCTTTCAAGGTTTTTTTTTATAATCTAAAATAATGAACGGTTGTACATTTTATTATATGTACTATGTACTAATTTTATTATATATATATATATATATTTTTTCACTGTCAACATTGTCCGGTGTAATAATATTTAAAATATTACATAACACATTGACCGATATGAAAAACTGTTTTTTTTTCTTTACATATCATAACATTGACGTCAATATTTTAATACTGATAAAAAAATATATATAAAAATATATATATATATATATATATATATATATATATAGTGCATTTTATTTATTTTCTTTTTTTGCGCGTTTTTCATTCTCAATAACAATCGTAAATGTGGTAATGTTTATACGAATTATCATCGCCGAAATCAATTAAATAATAGCGAATCGAATTATACGCGGTACAATAATAATAAATAGATTCCGATTATATTGATTTCGAACGGTATATATTTTTTTTTTCAGCGGGTGAAAGATAATTTTTCATGTGACCGAACAGATGCGTTCCAGATCTATAAATATATATAAAAATAGTTAGAGACCGGAAATCGTAAACATGCCCAACGGTGACTTGAAGAAGAGATCTACTAATTTTTATATTTTTCTATTTTGTCAAAATATTTAGAATTGTATGTTTATTGGTTCCCTTAATAGATATTTTTTTATTGCATTTCATATTTATTTTTATTTATATATATATATATATATATATATATATATATATATATATATATAAATTACTATAAATTTATATAGAAATCAAAAAATATATATAAAATTAGATTTATAAATATATAAAATTTAATAATAAATAAAAATATATTAAATACCGAGGGAGCAGATGTTGAGATAGATAATGGGAGATATTTATATATAAATTTAATCCATAAGGATGATCATTACTAACGATTTTTAATATATAATCTAAAGCTGAGTGATTTTGTAAATTTATGGATTAAAGAATATTAATATATATATATATATTTTTAATTTCGAGAAAATCGTAAACTGATATAGTATTATTATATTTGATCATTTATTTAGATTTTTGTATTTAAAATAATACAGTCGTTAAAATATATTCATATTTTTATATATTATTAATTGTAATAGAAAACATTTAATAGTTGAATGCAAAACATATTAGATTTTTAAATAAATACAATTATTAATTTAAAGATAACATCTGTGTTTCAATTTGAAATATTAAAAAAAAAAAAAAAAAATATATATATATATATATATATATATATATATATATATATATATATATATTGGTCCAATGTAGACCTAATGACTCAGCACTATAGAAAATAAGAATATTTAATCAATATATTATTTCAATTGTACATTTAAACTTTGATACTATTTTATTACAAATATGTGAAACTTGTGATCTGAAGTTTGTTATATTTCAATATCAAACCTAAATATATGAAGATATATAGACAAAAATTTTTGTAATAATAAATAAACACGTGTTGTAAATATTAAAGAATACACGATTACTATGTATATATATATATATATATATATATATATATATATATATATATATATATATATATATATATATATATATATATATATATATATATATATATATATATATATATATATTAAACGACATTCATACTTCAGTCATGATGAAGCAAGGACAAACTATTTAAAGGACAATGAGGTGTACCGTTGGCGTTTTATAAATTGGCATATATAGTCGTCCAACAGACGCTGAATGAATGTCAGCAATACGATTACACTGTCATTCGCTGTCAGACTCTGACAAAGTCTGTCAAAAAAAAATGTAAAAAAAAAATGGAAAGATAGAAGAAAATATACCATCTGTGACATCTCTTCGAATTTTCATTGTCGCCCCGTTTTCGATCTTTTCCATTTTTACATAATCCTATCTAATTTTCTTTTCTTTCTTTTTGCTCCACACCCCTCCCCCCCTCTTTTTTCTACTTTGATATTGAAATCGAGATTTTTTTCAGCTTCTCAATCTGTCAATAATATTATATTTCTATATTATCTACTATAAATATATTGATAATCTAAAAAAAATCAATAATACTAATATTACATATAATTTTTATCAAATATAGATATTTTCAATATTATATAATATATAAACGGTAAAATTTAACTCGTTTGATTTATTTGTTTGTACGTAATAAAATATGTATATATCATATTTGATTGTGCAATATACATGATTGATATTAAATAATAAATCGAGAAATTTTCAAAATAACCCTTCAGATGAAAGGAATTCTTATGTTGAAATCGTTCTTTATTAATGTTGCTGAATTTTTTAAGATATACGAGATTTAATTTAATTTATTTATATATAAAAAATATACGAGACGTATATTTAACCGAGTTAAATAAATAAATCAGTGTCATAACGTGTTTTATAATTGTAGAATAATATTTTTTTTTTGTGTGATATCGAATATTATTCATTTTAAATGAAAAAGATAAATGTTTCAAATCAATACGAAAAATTAGTTTTAGCATTATTGTATTAAATTTATGTATTTATAATTATATTTTCTATATATTAATTTAAAATATTTCAACATAATAAGCAGCGTTTTCATTACTTATTTAAATATGAAAAATTTTGATTCGATTTATATTATTCATTTATCCGGTCCGCCGACTTGATTAAGCGGAAGCCGGTTAATCCAATGTACGTTTCGATCGTAATAAGACTGTTAAAAATATATGATACGTTATATACAAAAGACCCATCGGCGAGTATGAAACGCTGAAAATGCTGAAAACGCTGAAATATCCGGATTCGAATCGTGTCGCGTTGACCTTTCATACCACAATAACGTTACAAGTAAACTCACCCTCAATATATAATATAAGCGAAGGGCGGTTTTTTTTTTTTAGGATTTCGAAACATTGTTTCGAGTGTGGAAATTGTCGCTAGACTTTACCGTGTCGAGATTATGCTAATTTCAGGACTCGAACCGACCCGTGGAATTAATTCGGACAAGATCCCGTGGGCGTCGTAAAAAGCCGCATGCCGCCTTCGGTTCGCACGTGGGCGGAAAAGCCGCATAAAATTCGTCGCGTGATGGCGACGATCCTTATTTTTTATTATTTCAACGCCACAGAACCCTTTATATATAAATTGACCGTCAAATCTAAAAGCGCGCCGTGCTAAATATCAATTTATACTTGGACACATTTTTTTTTATTATAAATTATTAAAAAAATAATAATTTATAAATTATGGACATCGTATACGATTTATTATTGTTATATAAATATCATCAAAAATCGCTCTATTAGTTTTCGGTGCGCGAAATCGAAAGAAAATTCGACATAAATAAATGAAAGCTATGTTTAAATAAGAACAAGTAGGAAAATCGAAACAACCGAAATAAACCTTTATAATTAGTTTATTTATCGTTAAGGACTAAAATAAATCGGTATTCTATTTATTTTTAGATTAACTAGTGTTTAATTTGATGACATTTTATTGCTCGATTTAATATCGAATAAAATATACGTGCATCGTAAAATAATTAATTTGATAAGGTATTGAATTTAATATAAATAATTATTAATATTTATTAATAATTATCAATATTGATTTTTTTTTGAGAATCTATGATCTAAACGTATAATATTAAAATATTTCCATAGAATTCTCATTAATCGTAATTATTTTGATTAATTTTTCTTTGCGAAGATTGCTAAAAATATATAAAAAAAACATTTAGATAAAAAATACCAACAATGTCTGATTTCATTTTAATATATAGAGAAATGAATTTTTTAATATATAAAGTAATGAAAATAATCGCTATATAATAATTACGTCTATAAATATTTACGCATCAGAAATAGAGAGAATAAAAAAAGGACGAATTTTACAAATTGAAACGTTGTAAAACGGTTTCGCTTTACGTCGGTCGAGAAAAATTCAGTAGATTTACGATCAATCAAATTCGACGTAAAAACTTCAATTACTCAAATTGAAAAATTACATCGGAACCGAAAATTTTCGAAAGAAAATTCGCCTGTTTTTCTTCTATACTTTCGCGCACTTTTTTTTAAAAAAAAAAAAGAAAAACAAGTTTTTTTTTTGGTATTGAAGTGTAAATTTTGAAAGAAAATATCGAGTGCTAATTATTGGCAATTTATTTTTACGCAATCTTAATTTTTTAATATTTTTATTTTTGTAAATGGCCGATAATTCAAGTTTATTATTGAAATTATCCATTATGCAATTTTTAATATAAACATGTTATAATTTTGAAAATGAGTTCAATTTTTTTTACACCGAATATTAAAAAGGATTAATTTAAAATTATGCGAAATTTTAACCTCGTTTCTTATTTTCAAGTAAATGACGTAATTCCATATTTTAATATTTTGATATTTTTTTTATATTGAAATACAAAATACTTTTTTATTTAAAGTATATATAATTCTATATTATCTAATGAACTATTTATTGATAAAAATAATTCTCTTTTAAAGTTTAAAGATTAAAATTGGATGCACAAATAATTTTAAAAAATATAAAAAAAAACAATAAATAAATAATTTATATATTCATGTATAAAAATATGTATATATATATATATATATATATATATATATATATATATATATATATATATATATATATATGAAAAAGACATTCTTGAATATTACATCTATTTTTCCATTAATTTCTGGCCACATATTTTTCAATAGAAATTCATTCACATTTTTCTTACAAAAACTGATCTTTTATGAATTTCTCAATTCTAATAAGGTAATCTGGCATAAAATATATGATCAAACTTTAATAATATACGTATTTAAAATTTAAAACTTTTCATATGTAATAAATAAAAAGATATAGAGAATCTGCAGTGCAAAAGTCATATGTTTCAGTAAAAATTCAACATTTATCTTAAAAATTTCAGCAGACACTCGACTTTTGTATAATCTCACACAGTATATATATATAAACGCGAAATAGGTATAATCTCATTTATTATAGATCAAAGTACGAAAATAGAGGACCTCTAGCACACACACACACACACACACACACAATTATATTATTAATACACGTTGAGTGTAATAAAGATAGTGTGAGAGGATCGATGTGATAAAGGGGTGTCGGAATCGGGTCAAATTTTACGATCTCGGAAAATACTGACATTTCTGTAAAATTTTTACAAACGCCGTAAACTTTCAATGTCATCCCTTGTTTATGGTCAACGTCGAAAATACTTGTTGATTAAATGTAAGCCTGTCGCCCCTTTGTGAAAAAGGGGAAAAAAATTAATAAACGCAATATAGAAACGTATGGTGAATGATAATGCAATATAATATATCAATTAATTAATTGATAAATTTGTTAATTGATTATTGTATTGTCATCGATAATAAGCAAGTATACAAAATTTTAACTCGATTTAATATTGAGAAGCGGTCAAAAAATCGATTACAAAATTCCACTCGGACAAACAAACAAAACAGCGCAAGTTAAATGAAGTGTATAATAATAATAATAATAATAATAATAATAAAATCGATTATTTATAATCAAGTATTTATATATTAAAAATATAATAAAAATCATTTTTTCAACTTTGATTTAGAAGAAAAAAAACCGAAAACGATTTAAGTTTTATTAACATATGAAAAATATTAGAAGTCGATAAAAATATGTGTGACGTTTAAAATATTCAAAAATTAATACTAATTGCGGTAATTACTGATTTTTCCACATTTATACATTCGTAACGAAATATGAAAAACTCGTTTTTTTTATATTATTATTATTATTATTATTTTTTGAATAAATGTTGTAATTTATTATCGAATAACTCGAAACTGAAAATGCGATTGAACACGTGATTATTTACAATTCTAATTATTTTATTATTCGTTTATCGGTTTTCGAGAAAAGAAAAAAATATATTGAAAAATATGTGCGTATATCGTGTTTCTGGAAGCGAATAATGGTGCGTTTAACGAGACCTTTGACTGTTTAACGACAGCGTCAAGGTAAATTATCAATTACTTGTAATGTATATACAAGAATTTCATATGATGTATGTATATATATATATATATATATATATATATTTATTATATTTTAAAACAATAAGATTTTTTTGCAAAATTACGCACATATTCCATCGTACGAAACGTATATATATATATGAATTGGACAAATATAATAGTTTCGATAGAATCGATAGAAAAATAGAGGAAGAAAATAGTTAAACGATTTCGTCGTAACTGCGATGAAAACGCTCTTTTTTTTTTGACCGACGCGTTAATTTGAACAATTCCGAAAAGCGATTCAATATTTACACGTCGTTTAACGTGCAATTGTCAAAATGAAAACACGTCGTAATTGCAAACACTGTGCGGAATTCCATTTTGTACCGGAATACGTGTCGCTGTACGGCTCGAATAGTGTCACAACTCGAAATTGGCGTTGCGTATATTTGTCGCTTTTTTTCGTATATATATATATATATATATATATATATATATATATATATATATATATATATATATATATATATATATATATTGGAATTTGTTGTAGTAGAATTTTTATAGTAATCAGTGTTTTTCCATCGCCTTCACTGATATTGATATTTTATGATAATTTAATGATGTTTTTTTTTAGATGTGTTACTTAATTCAAAATTATATTTCATGAATTTTAAATAGATGTTAAAATTTTATATGATTTATAATGTGTGGGTTACCTTAAAAATATCTACAAATTAACTGATTTATCAAAATTTTTAACTTGATTATATAAAAGTATATAGACATGAATATAGTAATTTTAATATATTTAATCTAAAAATTTCTAAATATGCAAATTATTTAATTATTATAAATATTCTGAATGCGGTTATACTCAAAATATATATTAGAAAATTCAATCACATAGAATAATAATTTCTATAATGAATTATTTATAAAATAAATATTTTATTTATTCATATAATGATTTTATATTATGAAAAAATATTCAAATATCTAAATATTTGTGACGTCATTAATTTAAATATATATATTTTTTAACTCTGTATTATATAATTTTATATAAGTTTAAATATTTTTTAGTATTATAATATTTTATCATTTCTTCAATTGAAATATATGAATTTGAATAATATGAATTTTTATTTAAATAGACTATAAAATAAAAATTCGCGGTCATAGATTGAAACTATCTTGTAAATTATGACATTATTCATGTCGATGTGCGATTTCGTCGATTACACAAAGCGAAATGTGTGTTTTTGTTCGTTCGCGGCACACAATGGAGCTTCTCAAATTTCCAGGTACTTTTTCCTTGGGAAAAACTCGCCGGAAAATTATTGTGTTATCTTAGTATCATATTAAATATATCGGAGTCTGGTAAAAGTCGGTTTACTTTTTGTTATCTATTTTTTTTTTATTTATGAAAAAGTGGACTGAATTCAGTTGACATTGTTGACGGTCGTTCTTCACATAGAAAAATAGTAAATTATCGAAAGTATCATATTTTCGTATATAATATTTATTTTATATTGAAAAAAAAAAACGATTCTTAATAGAAGAATACTAACATTTTTAATCTCATATATAAGAAGTCACATTAAAATATTTAGTAAAAGAAAAAAAATGATAATCAATAAAAAAATGATATTAAATATTAATGAAAAATTAGGAACAGCCTTGACATTTTAGTTCACGCTGTATAAGCGAATATTTGTTAAAATATTAATAAACAGTTTGTTAATACATTAATGACTGTATTTTTTTCAAAGTACACGTCGTTGAATATTTATTTATTATACTAGCAAAGTATTTTTTTTTTTTGGAATTTCGAAAAAAAAATATTAAAATTCATAAAGGAATAATCAATCGTTTTTTACGTCACAAAAGTTAAAATTTCCAACCATTAACCGAATAATTTGTTAAAATTATCGTTTAGTTAATTGTCTTGCTATAGTATCATTATTATTATTATTATTATATTTCCTGTTTTTTTTTTCGATTTATATATGGAAGTATTAAAATCATATTTTTTTAATCAGTATTGATTTAAAATAAATATATGATATTATTATATATAGACATTTGTGTTAGTTCTGTGGTTTAGTCTATTTATCTATATGCGTTTTAAGTAGGCCGTGAATGTTTTAACCTATGAGATATCGCATGCATATTATTATAATTAATATAAATATTATTTAAATTAAACTATATTATGAAAAAATTTTTTTTTAAATTTTTATATAAGATATACGATTTTTTTCTATAAAAATGAATGAATTTTAATTTTAAGTTTTATATTATAAATATATATATATATATATATATATATATATATATATATATATATATATATATATATATATATATATATATAATATATTTTATTGAAAGTATAAAAATTAATATATATATTTAGTGTATATTTCGATCGCGCGGAATCGTCTATCGAACCGATATATATCGCCGGATGTTGTTTAAAGTCGAACCGGCGAATTTCGTACAAGTTGTACGTGCAAAATTTTTGGCACCGTCGAATTTCGGTTAATTTTGGCAGCGAAACTTTGCTATCGTCCGCCAAAGCTAGGATCACATACGGTATTAAATTTTATGCTAGAAAACAACCCCTGTGCGGTGTATTTTCATTATGAAACGAACCCCTTTCGCTTTAAACCGCACGAATTTGGCTGCGATTGTGAATTTGGCCATTTTTTTTGTTTTGACTAAATATATCGTTTAATAGATAAAATTTCATATTTTATATTCGATGATGTTATATATATATATATATATATATATATATATATATATATATATATATATGTTATATATTATTAGATAATGTCAAAATTTCGTTCTTAACGCGGACTCATTGTACACGATTTTATTCTAAAATTAAAATAATATAAATATCATATATATATATATATATATATATATATATATATATATATATATTTAAAATTATATAATAGATTTATCGTGATATTTTTTTTGAACGTAATTAAGGTCGTTCAACAAAAAAATATAATTCAACATTACATATACATTTAATAGAATTAAATACATAATGGATATTTCATTAGTGCTGAATGGATATTAATTTATTTATTTAAAATTAAATATATTAATACGTTTTAAATATAATAAAATAAAAATGTATTCGTATTCAAAGTCGGATTTCATAGGTCATTACATTTTTCTTTAGTAGAATTTTCTATTATTTTCCAAGTTATTTTTTTTTTGCATGTGTTTTATGGCAATAAATTATTATTGAACAATAGAAAATATGAGTTATAAGCTTTTCTCGTACGTTTGGCACGCATGAATTGCGGTTGTGGAAAAAATAGTATTTTGCGTGTTTTCTTATATTTATTATTTTTTTTAACCAACATTATTTTTATTGTACAATATGCAATTGTACATACAAATGTTATATAAGACTAACATTAGTTCAATATATGTTTTTTTTAAATTAAAAAAATAATAATAAATTGTTATAATTATAGTTTACTAACCCTGTATTAAAAATAGTACTACCATATTATATTTAAAGAAAAATGATAGTTTATTTATTTTTAAATACTATATACAAATTTTAATAATTTATAAATAAATATTCATTAATAAATAATTTAGAAGCCTAAAAAAATATAATAGATTCAGGGATTTTCAATGTTTTTTTTTAAATAATGATCAATATACGAAAATTTTTAATTAATAACATGATTGATTAATATAAATTTATAATTGTGATTAAAATTATACTTTTACAACAAAAAATATTTATAATAATATATAAATTATATATATATATATATATATATATATATATATATATATATATATATATATTTATATATAGAAAACGAAACTATTGCCATCTATTAGAAAACTAACATACTAATCAAAAAATAGCATGTTTATATAATATAAACGTTATAAATAATGATGTAGACTAAATATTGATTATCATTTTTTGACATAATATCATATATATATATATATATATATATATATATATATATATATATATATATATATATATATATATTCGTTTTTTAAGTTGTGACATTATTTATTTCAAAATACGACATGCATTCCATGGAAATCTCGAGCAAAAATTAATATCATTTCTGAAATTATTAAAGATCATTATATTCTAATTATCAATAATAATAATAATAATATTTTTTATAATAAAAAAAATAGAATTAAATTTGTATAACGCGATTTATTTAATATATATAATATATAGCGTTATATGAAATGTCTTTTTTTTTTCATCAATTAATACATCACGCACTTTTATTAAGCAATCATTTCGCTTGCTCACAATCGAATGAAAATACAATGATGATAATAATAATAATAATAAATAAATAAATAAAACACGCAACGAAGCGTTAATATGATAATAATAGATCCAGTGCCTTGTAACTATTTTGTCCGTTTATAAATATAGTGCGTGCGGTCGGCGGTCCTATTTAACATTTCTCATAAGACATTTTCAGTGTTAACACTATTATTATATCACATATTATAAAATATATATATATATATATATATATATATATATATATATATATATATATATATATATATATATATATATATCATTATTATTATGATCAATATGCTCGACTTACGACGTGTCGAATAGTTGCGACGAATTTTATTCATGTTGAATAATCCAGCCATTTTTATCGACAAATATATCAAATTATATATAATATATACCATAATGAATGTAAATGTAATTATTCATTATATAATAACATTTATTTTATTTTAATTATTTTAATAATAATTTTATTGTACGATTAGTTAATTTTATTTTTAACGCGTCATATGTTGTCATACGTTTTTTTTTCTATTCACAATGTACTAATCTAATTATCGTTGACGTAATATGTGTAAACATTATAATTATTTTTAAACCACGTATATGCGATTATGTTTATAAATCGTTAAATATGTTAAAAATACTATATTAATTTTTTAATATTGATTTTCATAATTATATATATATATATAATGAAAAATATTTTTGATTTATATATATATATATATATATATATATATATATATATATATATATATAACAATGAATATTTATTTGAAACGTCTTGTATTTGTGTCTTTTTAGAAAATTTCCGTTCACAGAATTAATCGTAAACGTTTCCAGTCTATATAGCTGTAGGAAAAAATATTTTGAAGATTTCCATCGTTCTTATCTTTGTTTATTGTTATAACCGATTCGGGGTGAGTCAAAAAAAAAAAATAATAATAACAATAATAATACGGACATCCTTCGCTTTTCGGAAACGGTCAGTCTCTTTGTTTTTCCTCGTGTAGTCAAAGTGTCGAAAATGGCGAAATTTAAGCCGACGCTTTTCCAGTAGTCCCGCAGGATCGATGAAAATTCGGTAACGGACGACCGTGTTTTGTTTGTGTGTGTGTGTGTGTGTGTGTGAGTTCGTCGACAAAAACAAACAAAGAAAAAAATAAACTTTAGTGCAAATTCGAAAACACCACTCGGGATAATGTCGAAAGAAAATTGAAATGGCTGAAAGAAAACGACAGGGTGAAACTTATTTTTATAAAAAAAATAATCAAAAATATATTAGAAAATATTTTAATATATATTTTTTTTGAATTTTATTAAATATACGTTGTGTTAATTTATTATATATATAAATGAGGAATAAAATGCGTTAAAAAAATATTTATCTAATATTAAATCTGATAAACTGAAATTATTGTAAAAAAAAGGCGATGTCGAACCCGTTTCTCGTTTTGAGTTAAATATTTGCAAAAAATGCGAATTTTAATATCAAATTTATTAGAATCGAATAAGAAAAAAAAAGTGAACGCGTACTGCAATAAAAACGAAAGAGGAAAATTCGGAAAAATCCGATAATGCAAAGTAAGGGCAAAAAGAATCCGAGTTCTGTTTTCTTTTGTAAAGGCGACGGGGAGGAGAAATGGAGGAAGGGGGGGGGGGGTAAAATTGAGTTTTCTTGATTGGAAAAATGATAAAATTTCGTCATTCGGACGTAGATTTTGATTAAATGTTTAAAAATTCTAATGAAAAAATTATTTCTCATAAATGAAGACAATTCCCGGAATCGATATATATATATATATATATATATATATATATATATATATATATATATATATATATATATTATATATATATATATATATATATATATATATATATATATATTACTTTATTTTATTCAGATTCATTATAAATATTTACGTTTAATATAAAAATATTATTATTCAATAATAAAAACGGAGATACGATTATTTTCTAGATTTGGAATTTTCTTTATGTTTGCATTATCGATTTATTTTATATTGTAAAACGTCGAGTCGTTGACTTCATATTTAACCTTCTAACGTTGATTTTCATTGAAATATATACCTAATTAATTTAAACATTTTAAATGGAAAAAAAATCTTTTATGTAAATTAAAAATAAATAATTCTTTCTATTTAATTATAAATAACAATCTATTACAAAATATTTATATATATATATATATATATATATATTATCAAAGAACAAAGAAATTTTCATAATAATTACGATAAAAGAATTTTCCTTGAAATTGAACCATCATATATTTTATATCGCATTAATTAATTTTTATCATTTAAAACAACGTATATATTTATGATGACATAAATATTATTGTTTATATAAAAATAAATTCATTTTTTGAATATTTATTATGAATTTATATAATAAAATAAAATTAAATTATATATATATATATATATATATATATATATTTATATATATCTAAAGATCTGATGAAATTTTACACGGATAATCGACATATGGCATAATATATTTGTTATATTGTATTATATTTTCTGAAAAATTACTGAAAAAAATACATATGTGAAAATATTTTCCTACAATCTATGACGAATCGTTAAAATATTGACCACTGAAAATTTGTTCATTTGCATAAATTTTACAAAATGCATAAATTATAAACGCGTCACGTGTTTAAAAGACGTAAGATTATTACAGTTTAACAAGGATATGTATATATATATAAATATAATCTGTTATATTATTTAATATAAGTAATAATGATATCTTCCAATAATTTAATTAAAAATTCGCGCTATACGCAGCTAAACTTCAGTTCGACACTTTCATAAAAATAATCGTTTTATTCAAAATATCATTAAAAATTCAATATTATATTTTACTTATAATAACAAGAAACCTGTAAAAAATTATAATCAAATTTTATATAATATAATTCTAGTATATATTTTTTTTGTAATTCTGCTATATTCATTCTGTTGATTAAAATATGTCAAGTAAATCGTTAAAAAAATCATCAATTATATATATATATATATATATATATATATATATATATATATATATATATATATAATATATATATATATATATATAATATATATATATATATATATATATATATATATATATATATATATATAATATAATTCGTTTTTTTTATATGATGTATTTGATTGTAATTGTTGTTAAAATTATGTATTTACATTTTTAACCTTTTAAAAATTCTAACAAATGACGAAATATGCCAGTCAAATTATCTGAATGCGCGACGATCTTGCAAGAGATCAGCAAAAAAATTCTCCAGTGTTGTATGTAAATTATTCTTTTTCTTCTTTTTTTTTCTGTGCGAATCTCTTTCGTATTTTTCTTTTATATATCTTTACTTTACTGCTTTTATATATCTTTTTATTTTTTTTTTCAGAAAGAGAAAATCCGGTGAAAAATTGTGTACATGCATTCGTTCACATGTATGAGTGCGTTTGGCGTATCTTTTCAACAATAATAAAAGCGACAGTTCTTTTTTGAACACGACTGAAGGGGTTATAAGGGTTACGTACACACAAACAAACACACAAATATATATATATATATATATATATATATATATATATATATATGTGTGTAGAAACTTAATCTAGCTTCGTTCTCAAAGAACACTGTTTTGTCATTTGAAACTCACATATATATATATATATATATATATATATATATATCCGATTTATATAAAATATATAATACATAGTCATATATCTCAAAATAATTAATATAAATTTTAATAATAATGAAATTAATAATTCTTACAATATACATTTTTAATATTAAATTCATAATAGATAATAATAATGGAAAAAAAACTGCATAAAAGAAGTAATACATATTCAAGTAGCATAAAGACTGTGCAGTATAAATTTTATATTTTTAACGTTGCATTGTAATTTTTAGATGAATATTAAATAAAATTATGTAAATTACGTTGAATATTACAGCTATTATTAACAATGAAGATGCATTCCTATTCATTATTATTGAAGCATAAAAAGTTTGTAATATACTTTTATTTCAGTCGAACACATTATTATTATCGCATTGTTCGGCTGAATACGCTTTTATAATTTTACTTTGAGTATAATATATATATATATATATATATATATATATATTTGTTCATTTTTCGCTTTTTAATATATTTTTTTGTTTCGTGGAAAGTTTCCATATTGAAGAAACAAAGTAGAGACGTTTGACGTAAATCTTACGTCGAATATGCAAAGTGGAAAATTAACATCTCAAATGATGAATATATATATATATATATATATATATATATATATATTGTGATAATGGCGATGCGATTTATCTACTCCAAATATTGCGATGAATATTAAAATAAATCAATGGCGCCACAGCACTTGCGGACCTAAAGGTTTCATGATTCGTCAAAATTTGGATTTTTTTTCTTCGATGAAATTTAATAAAAATTTTCTTATCTTACTACAAAATATTCTTATTATATATATGTATTGGAATATATTTGTTTTTCAAACTATTTTTTTCCTTTAAAACATCCATTTTATAAAGTGACCAATTTTTTTACGATAAAAAAAGAGACGTGATCGAAGATCGTTTGTTGAAAAGAAAAAAACAAGTTAAACAAAAACAAAAATGTATGGAAATTTTGATGATTCCAAAAAAAATATTCTCCCTCTTTCAAGAGTCGAATCTCAAAAAAAAAGAGACATTCTTCAATTTAAGAATTTTTACAACTTATTTTAACACAAAAAAAAAAATACAAAAAAGATCATTTTTCAAACGAGAACACGACCTAAAAAAAACGTATACTGTCTCCATAAAAGAAGAACGGTTGGTCACCTTACTTTTTATACGAACAATATTTGATATATATTTCAATATTAAATAATATATTAGAAAATGCAGTCGTTTGCTGCACTCGCGTTTATCTAAAATATTATATACAATTTTGGCATCGCAAACTAGTTATATACATTATATTATATTGCAATAACGACTAAGAGTCTTGTTCGTGATATTCAGGTCATTTGTACAAAAATTTTTTGGCATACGAACATTTCAAACTATTTCTATAATAATTTATATTCATTATTGCATATAAAAAAAAATATCACTCTATAATAATTAAAGCGTGCACTTTTTTTTTCAATTAAATATTATACATCATTTTTAATATAAATAATATTGTATATACATTTTTATAGTATATATTTAGAATAATGTATATCTTCATACACGAAGGGTGGTTTATTTTTATCCGTATATTATTAGATTATAATGTCAATATAAAGAGTGACGCGATGGTTCACTTCAACTTTTAATTACGACGGAAACCGCAGAGAACTTCACGTACGTCTATTTAACGACGATATATAAATATATATATATATATATATATATATATATATATATATATATATATATATATATATATATTTTATTCAACCCTTTTCGAAAATATTACGAATTAAATATTTGACCTCCGACTCGTAACTTTTACGTCGAGTATTTTCTCGTTCTATGATGAATTATTAACGCCGTTTTCAACCACCACCCCCCTCCCCCTTCGGCAATCAACCCCTATGGTAAGATTTGTCTGCTTCGCTTTATATCGAACGAGGAAAATAAATATATATCGGTATTCGAAGAAAATTGAGGTATATAGTGTATAATCCTGTGGGAAATTCACCCCTTTATCTTGTCGACGCTCTCCAGATGAAATTTCATATAGGAAAAACGCGATATTTTTTTTTATAGTACGTTATTATTGGAATATTACATTATTTTATTAATATATATTATATATACTAAATAAATTTATAACATTTTACTGCAATATATGTATAAAAAAAATAATTAAAAATATATTTTGTCTAATCAAATTTTACATATAAACATCAATCTTCATACTTTGAATATATAAATACAAACTAAATAAAAATATTTTATATTAATTGAAAGAAAATAATATATGAAATTATTTTTATATTATTTCAGATGGAATTTATATTGATTAAGATTAAAATTTTTCAATTTTAATACAGTTATAATAATTTTATGACGCTTTCGATAAGATATTTGAAACGGGTTCAATGTCAATACTAATATAAAATTTTCGATTTTAACACTCAAAAATATATTAATATTCTCTTCTTGAAATATTAATGTATTAAATTGTTAAATATTTTATTAAAACGATAGGTTTAATGTAAATATAGACTGAAATTATTTATAGTATTTAATTGACGGTGTCTAATGTCGCGTCCAGACCATTCGATTTTATCGAATACATTTTTATAGACGAAAAAAAAATATATATAAAGTTTTGCAACAACAAATCGATAATTTTGACCGTCTGGATTACTAAATAATGGTTTTGCTCTATTAATAATAATGCTCTATTCACATATCATCCCCTATTTTATAGAATTAATATTTAACGACTATATTGAAAGCGATCGATACTTTGCTTTAAAATTTTCTACTTTTTTAAAATTTGATATTTATTTTATATATTGGCCGTAAATATTTTATTTTTATTATAGATTATATAAAATAGAATTTGCAAGAATATAAAAGCATTTTAATCTTAAATATGCTTGTAAAATAATAACCATTCGAGATTATCTTTATTTTTAGAAACGGAAAAAAAAATCACGTGGAGCCGTACCTGGCGAATATGAAGATTGTGGCATAATTACAGCGCGTATATTTTTTCTATATAAAAAGATCATTTCCGTTATAAGCCTATCAATCGAATGTCTCATGTTAATAAATACAAACACATATAAAAACGTGTATATTTATAACACATGACAAATTTCCAGTATGACAACAATCGATTCGATAATATGTTTAGTGATGCGACATTAATTCGTCACAAAATTCGACGTTTTCTAAATGTATATCCATATCGATCCATTAAATCCATAAACGACCCGTTCGGATTTAAGGATACCGTCCCGTTTTATTTTCAACGGGGATAATTCCGGGATATTTCATTAGCAATATTATCGCCATATTCCAACATATCGATTTCTAAAGAGTCCCGTCGCGCTTTGAACCGTGGAACGTTTTCAAATGTGGATTATAATGGCGGACTATAAAACGGGTAACGTTTGTATTATTGTCTCTACAATGATATCCCTTTTAAAATTGAATATTCTCAAGTAAGTGTGTGTGTGTGTGTAATTACAGTTTGCAATTGAATTCGGAACAATTATATACGTTTACGTTATGACAGTTACAAAATTTACAAACCATTTACTTTTCAACCCTCGCACACTTTTCGCATTATTACTGACCATTATGAATATATTATGAAATTAAATATTCGCATATTCGTTCTATTCATATATATATATATATATATATATATATATATATATATATATATATATATATATATATATATATATATATGTGTATATATATATATATATGGTATATATATATATATATATATATATATATATATATGTATATATATATATACCATATATATATATATATATATATATATATAAAATATTAAAACCATTCAACGATCATTTTTTTTATATAACAAAATGAATCAAAATTTATAATTTCACTTTTTTTTTATATTATTAAAATAATATTTATATTATTTAGTAAATATTGAAAAGTCATGGTATTTTAGGTGTCGCCAATTCGCACGTTCGCTTCGCAGACAAATTGCGAAATTTCGCCAAAGTCGAGACCGACAAGCGGCGACAATAAATCACCGGGACTTATTTCTATTCCGGTCGCTTAAACGACTCGCAACAAAATATTTTAATAGCCAATAATATAACTATCATACATTTTTTTCATTCGTCTTCAATGATCTTCAATTTCACGCCTCTACTATAATAGTTATGTAGTTTGTTTATTTTGATTTTATAAAATTAAATAGTAATAATAAAAAAATATCATATTTTTTTAAAATATTATATAAGTCTTGTTATTCGGATTATATATTTAAAAATAAAAATAGAACAATCTCGGGGACCTAATTCGGCCTTCGAACTTCGGTTCGATAATCTCTGTTGCGCGTTAGAAAAAAAATATCAGTGTTTCTCATATTAAACCGTAATCATTTTCGCGTCACAATATTTTTTTTTTATTTAAAAGTTTAATAGGCAATTATTTTCATATAAAATGTAAATGGCATCTGTCAGATATTTCGAAAGAAACGTTTCACAAAAACGCAGTAATTAGTGTTTAAAAACTCGAAATTGATTTTGAAAAGATTGCTCGTCTCGTACGAAAAATCGCTGGAAACTTTCACAAATTGCCGACGGTTAATCCGATAATTATATGCATAATTTTGATTTTTGTCATTTATTAAAAAATCGCTAAAAATATATATATAAAGATGTATGCAATAAAATTTAAATTTATAAAAAAAATAAATTCGATACAAATGCCAATAACACATACAGATCATCGTTTTATTATGAATCATGTTTTATATCTCGTATAATTTATATGCATATTTCGTTTGATGTTATTATGAATCCGATGTAATTCAAACAAAGCATGTTTATGCATACTTCTTTTTTTTTTGTATAATTTCTTACATATCCTATATACAGCGTGTTACATTAAAAATATGATCGGTTAGATGAATCATTATGATTCACGTATTTTTACATATAAATTATTTATGATATTTAATTATTTTCATTTATTATAATAACGTTTCAGAATGAAATAACGATAATTGCTGTAAATTTTATATCGGAAAATAATACGGCGAATCGGCGGTAGGCGAACATGTGCGTTATCACCCGTTCGACCGTCGGTTATTTTGCGTTGAAATAAAATATTTATTCATTATATCGTAATTTATAGCGTCCAAAAAAAAAAAATATATATATATATATATATATATATATAACATCGTTGGCGTTACGACAATAAATATTCTCGTAAAACAGATAATGTCAAAGCGATCGACCCTGTTTTTCCAAAAAAGACAAACGTGATTTTATTTTGCATTCAGGTCGTATAAATTGCAAAATTTACATTGGCGAATACTAATAATAAAAAATATCAAAATTTGTTTATTATATATTATTAAATTATATATACATTAATAATATGATATGCGATAAAATTGGCGATAGTTTAATTCGAAAATTATCGAAATTCTTAGAATCGCAACCCTTCATCATTATTACTCGAAAGTGTGAGACGATTCTGTGACGTCAACTTAATTCTAAAATTATATATAATGGGGTGTAAAATATTTCTATATATTCATTAATTTCAAATATGACACATTATATATTATAATAAATAAAAATATCGGAAAAAAATAGTATTGCGATATATCGAGTCCTTAATTCTATGTCAAACCATTGAATATTGTATTCAACTGAAAGATTTTATATGTCGTCGTATTTAATATTATATATATATATATATATATATATATATATATATATATATATATATATATATATATATATATATATATATATATATATATCTAGTTGAAGTGTGGCTGTGTTAAATTAATATTTCAAATCAATTAATTAAATAATGTGCAAGCGATGTCGTTAATCGAATACTCGAGGCTTGCTGTTCATATTCAGGTAAGTGAATTTAACCACTAAGCTAAGGTGTTATATATATATATATATATATATATATATATATATATAATGATAACGAATAATCATCGATGTACGTTCATATCAATGCTTTATCTAAATATTAGACGACGTATTATATTAATTTATTGTTTTTATATGTATATATATATTTGACAAACTTGAATATATTTATAGCATATTAATTTATTATATAATAAAGCCAATTCTCAAATATATTAAACGTTGAAAATCTCAACGAAATACGTCAATGAATTGATCAGTTTATAAAATATAAACATAATGCGAATAACGTCATAAATTTTCCGCTAAAAATTAATATCAAAACAATATCTAAAATAGAAAATGATTATAATATCCTAATTTTGAGTTTTTTTTCTCTTTAATTTCGTAATTGAGTATTGTTAGCTCGTTTTTTTTCTTATATTATAAAATAATTTTATTTATTTTTTTATACTCAAATCAAATATAAATTATATATTTTCGTAATTTAATATGCAATATTTAATATAAAAATAATTGTTTTACAATAAAATTATATTTTTTATTTTATCAATATACATATATATATATATATATATATATATATATATATATATATATATATATATATAATATTTATTTTTCTTTATTCTGTTATACTTTATATGAAACAATATGATAGAAATTTATTTATTTATATATATATATATAGATATAGATATATATATATATATATATATATATATATATATATATATATATATTATTCACATTCAGACCTCTAAGAATGTGTATATGTAACTAATGATCGATCGACAAAGGACAATGTGACCTTTTCAAGGGGAGGAGGGTGTAAGGGGATGGAGGGTAGGGTAGTCGCAGAAAAGTTGTCGTCGTCTTCGAAGGAAGTATCTTTTATGAACCTTTCGTCAGTTGAATGGCTCGTTTCCTCTTCCGAGAAAATCTCCGTTAAAGCCTAAGTATATTCAAGTGAACAATAGATGTCTATCTATGACGCACGCACGCGAACACGCACATCATATAAATTGATAGTCGTATAATTTTGACTATCTATATATATATATATATATATATATATATATATATATATATATATATGCTTCTGTTTTCAAATTTTCACATAATTATAAAATTTTCAATCATTTATTGAAAGATGAAATACATTCAGAATATTCAAACTATTGTATATTATTAAATTTATATATTATAAAAATAATATTAATTGAATAGTTAATAGTATTAATTCGTTCGAGTGATGTATTATGAATGTTGAAACGTTGTACTAATGAATCAGTTTTACGCGATTCCAAAGAATAATATTGACTTTTGTAAAGTGCTTTCGTTTGATTTGTATTAATTTTGATTTTATTTTATAAGAATTTTCAGTTGCGTTGCGTTTATCGTAAAAATTGTGACTGAAAAAAAATGTACTGAAAATGTATACGATGACGTCACATTTCATGTTGAACGCGCAACGCAGTTAAAATAAACAAGTTCACATATATAATTTATATATATATAGTATATATACGCGAAAACGTAACCTATATAATATTATATATATTATATACACCGTGGTTAATAAGTTTGTTCAACCAAAAAAAAAAAAATTATTCGCATTTTTTTTATGGTCCATAAGTCAACGAGGAATGTCTTTCGAAGAAGACTCGTGTATTACGAGGCCAGGGTTGCGCATTAATGAAATTCTATTTTGGGGTAATTTTTACTCCCCCGGCGTAATTAAAATAACACCCCGTTTATATTGCTCACTTTGTTTCGGCCTACCCACTACCCCCCCCACCACTGAATACCCCAACACCCCTCTCGCCTTTTTCTCGGTAACCCGTTGTTTAATTTTAGCGTCGTTAAACTTATCCATCCTTTACGTGGGCCTTTTGTATCTCTCCTTGTGGAAAAACCGTGGAGAAAAATGGAGATTTAACCGTCGACACACAAAATAATAAAAATAATTACGACTGTAGCGATAAAAACGTCTACACATAAAAATGAGAAATCGGAGGGAGCGGGGGTGGGGTGGTGGGTGCAGGATGTAACTTTTATTATTTTCGTCGTAGATGATATGACGATTTAAATATGGTGTGATGATAAAAATAATGATGTTTCGTTATCGTCGATTGTCACGTATGAAGTTTGCATAAATGATCAGGATCACGACCCTGCAGATTGGAAATTATTGTAGTCCTTTCGTGTGTGGGAGTGAACTTGGAATCATATGACACTTTATACTGAAAGGGCATAAGTTAAATTGTACTTCGCGTATATAAAATTATGTTTTTTTTATTCATATCTATATTTGATGCATATATATATATATATATATATATATATATATATATATATATATATATATATATATATATATATATATATATATATATAATGATTTATTTATTTCAATATATTCATCGATATTCCATTGCTCATAAAATATTATAATGTTTTATTGCAATATTTTTTAAGTATCAAAAATGTCTAAAATAATAATTTTTAATACATTAAGGTAACCAAATTTTTTTACACACTAAGATTAGTCGAAAAATATTAAGAAAAGACCGACGACTCCAAAAAAAAAAGTCTTTCTGTCGTTTTTAGTATCTCTTAAAACTTGTCTAATACGAAAAAAAAATATAAAACACAAAAAAGGACATATTTAAAAATTATAACAAAACGGAGGACTCTCCTTATAAAATGAAAACGGTTGGTCACCTTAAATATAGACTTAACAAAAAATACAATATATATATTTATATATATATATATATATATATATATATATATATATATATATATATTCATTTAATTTTTTATGACTTATAAAATATTATTATTATAGAAAAATAATATGAACGTGTTAAAAATATAAACTGTCAATTTTACTGGTTCTAAATCGATTTTTATCCGACACAATAATAATAATAGTAAATATAAGAGAAAAATATAAACGAACGTCGTATATACTAGAGTGAAAGAGTTAGGGGTACAAAACGAAAGTACTGACATGAAAGCGAAGGCAACTTTGTCAGCGGGGGTTGAGGGTTAAATTCGTAGACGGTTTTTACGAGTGGGGTGTGGTTTGTTGACATGTCGTTAGTGTGTACGTTTCTGCAACCTCGAAATATATATATATATATATATATATATATATATATATATATATATATATATATATATATATATATATATATAAATACAACAACGTCGTATTTATTAATTTTACATATTGCGACGTTGGTTTTTTAATATTTTCGCCTTCATCCCGAATTTGTCTACTTTGCATCCCCCTTCATCCTTCGCACAATAAATGTGTATGTAAATAGAAACGGCCGACGACCTTTATTATAATGCGGTAGAAGGTGACTTCAAGGAATAATGCATAATATAATACTATAGGTCAGTGCTGTTCAATTTTTTTTTTCTTTCACATATGAGAGTTCGGCATTGAAAATGATTTAAATTTAGATTTTATTTTGATTTAAATTAAGAAAAAAAAAGATAATTTTTATAAAATTAAATTTTATCAAATATTTCATTCAATTTAATATATTGTATTTCAATGTCTAAAAATATAAAATGTGTTTCGACATTGAAAATGTCAATACCATTAATTTTCTGTCAATAGTGGTCTATTTCGATATAGTTTTATTATATAATATTAGAAATGTAATATAATATTTTTTCAATATTAATATAAATATATATAACTCAAATATGATATATTTTATAAGAAATAAAAATATATTTTTTTCAAATATTACAAATTTATAAAAATTGTTTGACATATATTTCAGTAAAAAAAAATCATACTATTAATTAATAATTGTTCAGTAAAAGCGCTAAAACTAATCGTTTTCTTTAACCGCAAATAGTTTTATACGTCTAATTGAGGCCATCGAAATAAAACGAAACAGTTTAATTACGAAGTATATGTATGTATATACATATATAAAAAAAATAGATTTATAAACGTTGATTAGCATTCAAAAATATCAATTAATATTATTATCGAAACGACCATTAATCAATTAACAACACGAGCAAAAACTGAAATTGATGAAAAAATTACAATCGATTTATTTATTACAGTTTCGGAACGTATAAATTATATTATATAACAATTTTTTTTTTTTACTTTTTCGTTCTCTTTCAATATTGTATGTCGCATAAAATTCAACACACTTATTATTACATCGGATAAGAAAAATAAAAGTGGGTTCGAACCGTCGGAAAAGCGGAAGTGTAATCGTGCGTCGTTCTAAATTTTCGCAAGTCGTTATGTGGCGCTCGTTAAATGTATCTAAGTATGTTTGTAGCACACAGACGCACACACAATCCTATATATATATATATATATATATATATATATATATATATATATATATATATATATAATAGATATATAGATGTATTCGCGTATCGATTGTGTGTGTCGGTTGTTAACACCTGAGCGCTCCACGTTGCCTTTAACTGTGGTGTGAGAGCAGGGCTGGTCAATCGATAATCGGTTCAGGGCCGGCTGTCCAAATTACCCCTGAAATTCACCGCCAAGGACAGGCCCATTTGCGGCCGTCAATCTGCCCCAACAGACATAACCGACGATTGTTTCGCCCGGTATAACGCCGGCCTTTTGATACCGACTTAACCCTTCAACGACCGGCGACCACTTAAACTCAACGCCGTAAAACACGAACGTGCGTTTTTTCGTTTTGAATTTCTTCACCACAATAAATATATATATATAAAGTCTTAACCTTCAAAATATCGTTCGTTTCCTATTATTTAACATTTCTCAATTAACGATTCTATATAAAATTTATTAGCGACAAAGCGTCGTTTAAATTTTACGGCCGTATCGCATTAAAACAGACAACAGTCTCAATTTGCGACTGTAAATCTACCGCATCGACGATTTTATTATTCAGTACGACGCCGGCGTTTTTAATGCGGACTTAACCCTCTGAACGATCGAAGTCCTATTTAGCTATAAACCTCGAACGTGTTTACCGAAGCCTCTCTTCTAGGACGATTCGTTCTAGTATTTTTCTTTTCGTGACGATTTCATAAAGACCAAAGGGTGTAAATACAAAAGAAACGAAAACAATGTTCAGATTTTATTTCTGTTTTTTTTTTTTTTTTTTGCTGTAAATTCGTCTTATAAAATATAGTCGTGCGATTTCTATTTATAAATATTTTAAAATAAAATTTACACATTTTCGCTTATTCTAACGGATATCTTCAAATTATACAATACACTTGTTGTAACAAGTTTTCTATTGCTAATTCGCGATAAATATCTATTACTACTAAAAAGCATTAAAATTACTATCGACAATATCTACTTGAATATGTTATCTTATCGAATTTATTTTACATTTGTTAATTTCAATACATTATTATTATTTAAAATATGTATCTATTTTATAATCTGAAATGTATACATTTATATTCAATATAATTAATATTATTTTATTGCTATTTTTAATATAAATATTATATATATATATATATATATATAATATTATTTAAGCATATTTATTTTATATATGATTACATAGACTACACCCATGTCATTTTGCATTAAGGTAATGAAAATATTGAATAATTTTAACCCGTAATATACATAATGATTCTATCTCTCTCTCTACACACACACACACACACACACACACACACACACACACACACACACACACACACATATATATATATATATATATAAATATATATATATATATATATATATATATATATATATATATATATATATATATATATATATATATATATATATATATATATGAAAATATTATTAATAATATTCAAAAATTATGGTATTAATAAATCATACTGTTAATATATATGTATATGTATATATATATATTTTTTTTTGGAGCATCTTGTATAATTTCAAAAACGTTTTGTATATATTTTAACGCTTCATTTAAAGCACAAGTTTCGAACGAAGTTAATTGCGGTAAAAATTCGCTCATAATTTATTTCCAGCGTCGGCCATTGAAATCGCGAAATAAATATAAATTCTAATTTAATAAGTCGAAGAATACTCTGATATAGATTTATATCTGACTGACTCGTATAAATCGTGTTTTTTTTTTTTAATATATAATCGTTTAAAATACCGCATGAAACCGAAATCTGGATTATTGGCACGGTAACAAAAAAATAACAAAATAATTTTGTTTTTGTTTTTTTTTTGGAATATCAAACGAAAAATAAGAGGAAAAATTCGTAATAAACGTTTTTTTTTTGTTACGCTATAGCGATAAAATGGATTTGCCGCCGAATTTGAGGGCTGAAGGGTGCGTGGGTTAAAATAAAAAATAAAATAATAAAAAATACAAAACAAAACAAACAATAAAACACAACGAAAATATGCCAAAAAGTTTTGTATTTTATTTTATAATAAAGTTGGACATAATATTGGCATTGCGTATGAAGTGAATAAAAAATATTGATATTATATACATTGAGAACTCCTGTATAATATATATAAATATATATATATAATATATTTTTTATATAATATCACATTTTAAATATATATTTTTTTAAAATCAATAATATTGATTTTTCATATGCTCAATAAATCTGAACATTGAAATAGCGCCATCTGTTTGTTGTGAATGACCTTACTTTATTAAAATAAATGCACAAAATAAATATATTATATATATTCATTTTTTATATTGATTTTTAAAAGAAAATTTGCACTATTGCAAATCGAATATTAAGTAGTAAAGTTTCAAATAAAGCCATCTCTAAAAGTTTTCTAATAACTATCTTTCGGCATTTCATTTATTGAACTCTTAACATATTAATTTTAAATCGCATTATAAAACTGAATATAAAGCTTATTTTGTATTTCATTTATTCGTTTATTTATATAAAAATAAAATTCGTAATATTTATATCCAAAAAAGAAAAACATTTATTTTATATTAAAAAGATTAATTTTTTTTTATTTATTTTATATCAATATTTACGTAAGTTTATTATATAATTATTTTACTTTCATTTCAACGAATCGATAAAGCGTACAATTTTCAACGTAAACAAAAACGTGAAACTTTCTTCTGAAAATGAAAATGAAAAAAAAAATGTTCAGAACTTTTACGCAGAAACCGCTGTAAATTGGCATTTAATGGTTCAATTTTCAAATCGTTTTCGGTTTTTGAAACGTTCAAAATTAATATGTAAACTAATAATTATAAAACCCCGCGATATTCAAATTTGATTATGTAATAAATATAATATATATATAGTCATCGACGAAGCTTTCGTGTATTCACAAAATTATAATATAAATAAAAAGGTATATATATATATATATATATATATATATATATATATATATATATATATATATATATATATATATTCTAATAAATTTTCCAATTTATACAAATAACTTTCATAATTGTATTAGTTTATATCATAAACAGAATTAGGTCAGATGTGATAAAATTTTTATGAAAATAAAAGTACTTTTATAATAAAAATGTTTTATTTAATTATTATAAGATTTAATATCGAGAAGTTTTTATTTTATTTTATAGGCACATCAAAGTTTTAAAAATATTTCACGAGCTTAATTAATTTATTTTTGGACCGGTTTAGTATCTGAAAACTTTTCCGTAACGTAATTTAATATTATTTTTGGGAAACGAATATTTCGTTTAATACATATTTAAAATTAAATATTTATAATATGCTTCTTCATTGTTATTTTAAGTTGAAATATTATAGAAAAAAAAACCTCGCTTATCTATCATTTGTGAAAGTAAAAATAAGATTGAAACATCTAAAATAATTTTTAATACGTAAATGATATCTTAAAGAATATTAATCGATTTAAAATAATTATTAACTATTATTGATAATGAAATATGTAATCAAAAATTATTGAAAAAAAAAATCTTTTTTTTTTCAATAATTTCAAAATACTTAACAATATTTTCTTTTATCAAAATTGAGTCATCAGCTCTACATCAAACCAACATCATTTTTTATTTATTGCTACAAATCGATTATTGTTTTTGAAAGAATTTTATTTATTTATCAAATGAATGTTATTCTCTTTAAGTGAGTCTTTATTAAATTTTTTTTTTTAAGTCAATGCTTCTTTCAACCCCTAAAACACTATTGAAATTCAGAAACTCTTTCAACTTTGCATTTTAATAAAATTTACTATTATAAAACTACAACCCTACAAGGTTCTCTTTAGTATACGCACGGAACAACATCTGGCGAATATGTAGGATGCGACAAGTCGGTTAATATGTAGATTATTTCATTTTTTTTTTCTATATAAAAATCAGTTTATCGTGCATTCGTTTTTGAAAGCGATATAATACACGATATATAACGAACTCGAATATTTCGCGATACGTTATCATAATTGAAAGAGAAAACAAAAAGTGAACGTTCAATATCGACGATGGGTAAAAAGCGATTTTTTTTTAACCCCTTAAGCCAAAAGCCAGCGCGTCTGGCATAAAGAAGATGGATCGATCCAACTGGATGAATCATAGTAGTGGAATTGGATCGGATCGGTGAGGCGAGGAAAGCATTAACCAAAGTAAATAAATAAAACCGACGAACGTTATTTGCAAAACATACAAAGTTATACCCGGCTTTGATCCGCTTCCTATATATGTATAAATATATGGTATATATATATATATATATATATATATATATATATATATATATATATGTATACATTTTTTTGTATTTTGGCGCGTTTTTTCATCCATATTTTCATCTCGCCGATTTCGATTCGAAAACAAACATCGAACGAGCGTCGAGGACAAGAGGTTTATTTTCGTGAAAAATTCATCCGACGTCCGATATGCGAAAAGGTAAATTTATTTATTTTTTTTATTTTCTTTTTCAGCGGATGAAAGTGACCCTAATGGCTTTTTGCGACGATTTTTCACGGTGTACGTGTGCGATTTTTGAAATATTTGTTTACTATTGTGAAATACGAATAGAAATGTTCACGATCACTGTCAATATCTTATATATATATATATATATATATATATATATATATATATATTATATTTAAAAAAATTATATGGAAGAAATGTGAATAAATTATTTTTTATTCATATTTTTGTATATGTAATCCGATTAAATATGTCGTCGTTCATCGATGTAAAATATGCCACAACTCGACTCGAAATTATGACATTTGATTTTAAAAAGGTTAAATATTTATAATTTTATAAAAATTTTAAATTTGTTATATTTCTTATATACATATATATATATATATATATATATATATATATATATATATATATATATATATATATATATATATATATATATATATTTAGTTTATTTTAAAGATCAATATTGTACGATATACTTGTTATAATATCATAAAAAATAATATCATAATCAAGTCAAAATAATATATTGCGTCATCGATTTATTTATTTTTATTAACGTAATATTTTATGCGAATTATTGTAATTAAAAATAGTTATTCGCATCTATATAGGATCTCGTAATATCATTCATGTCAAGTTGCGTACGTATTTCATGAATGTACAGGATGATTATAAAATTACTTAATTTTTAAAATTAAATTTTTAATTTATAGTAAATTTATTTAAAAAAAAAAATATTTTTAAGAAATGAATCAATATTGTCAAAAGTTATTTTTCTTTTATTTAATAAAAACTTTAAAATCTTATTTTTTTATCGTAATTATATATCATAAAAATTGAATAATTTCAATACCGACAAACCAAATAATATAATTTTATTATTAATAATAAGTGTATAAAATCGTTGCAATATTTTCGTGTCATCCTGTATATACGAATGTATGTCAGCCATGAAAGTTAATGTGCGTTATACGTATATATTTTAAAATAAACTCACAAAAAAAAAAAAAAACATTTTTCGCGAAATGGAAATTAATGCGTTATTATATTCGTCCCACGCGCGAACGCGCATAGTTTTGAAAATAAAAAGAGAAAAACGGTTTCAGCTGAAAAAAAAACACCATGAAAACGACTACTGGGTCTACTTGAAAGTTTGAAAAAAAAATTCGGGTGTCGCTTGTATTTCAAATATGAAAAAAAATGTATTATACGTTTGTCTGAATAATGACCGTTTTAAATAAGCCTCGCCCCCCACAATTTTTTTTCTTTAATTAAATACTATTATTTTATTTATGAATGCGTCGCATATATTTTTTTATATACAGTTTTTACTCATTTAATCTTCAAATCTTATACGACTTTATAAAATATATACGCTTTAAACACGATTCTTACAATTTTATCAATAGCAACAGTCATTATTATAATATATAAATAGACGATTTTTTTTTTTAGGATATATTATATTAGAAAAAATCGTCAATTTTGCAATTTCTATCGAAAAATAAAATGATTTGTTACAATTCGATATGACATGTGAAAAATTCATAGAAACGATTGTTTTTGATTCGAAAAAATATCTGAAGCCAGTTTGCGAATTTTTTCTTCTCTCGCCTCATAAATCACGACTGGACCGAAAAGATGGACGTTTTCTTCAATTTGAGGCTTCTTTTTCGACGAGTTTTCTCTTTTTTTTTTCATCGGTCTCGTCTTTGTTCTTTGTTCTTAAAAACAATCGGCCACACACTGGACCGGTCGATTTATTATTATACACGCGCGTGAAAAAAAAAAAGCGAACGTTCGACGAACGATTCGAGTTCGTTAAACTCCGAAAACTGTGCCGTTATTTAAATTGATCGTGCTTTCGTAGTAGGATCTTTGTTTTTTTTTTGTTTTAATTTTTGGCATTAGCAAAATAGTTCCATTATGATGATTAATGGATTCTGGGAAAATTTACGCAAATGGAAATCATACAGAGTTACAGTTACAGAAATTCGCACACAGAAACAGACATGAAATGATTTATATATTTCTACACTCGTTTTCCTTTGATAAATTTTCACTGATGTTTATTATCTATTTATAGTAAAGCATCGCCAAAAACACATACAGTGCGGCTCCGGTGAAACGGTGACTAACGTCAAACGGAAAACTGAATTTTAATATTTCACTTTTTATCATTATTATTCGAAACAGTTTCATTTTATAATACATTTGAAGTCAATTTTATAATTTATTTTCAATTACATATTTATTAAATATTCATCACCGTGTTATGGTTGAATAATTATATAGTACATTAAAAGATAAAATTATATACGAAATTTGTGTACTTACATAGATGTAAATATAGTAGAGATGTAAAATAAAAAGATAATTGATATAGCAGCAGGTCCTATTAGTACGTGGTTCCATTAAGCGGCTTCCACTGTGAATAATATTTTTTCATTCGTATAGTTCTATTGAACTTTATATGTAATGCGTATTTATAATTGTAACATATTATTTTTGTATTATAATATCGGGTAGTGTTAAATTTTTGTCACCAATTAGTAATTATTGTCTCGATTACAAATTGTGTTAGTAATAATTATACGTAGAAAAATTTATAATATAAGAAAAAAATATATATTTGTATGTTAAAATTAAGGTTTTATAATTTTGTGAAAATTTTCAATATCGATCACATATACAGTAGAAGACGCTTAATTTTAATTTTGTATTAAACGAGCTGTTCAATTAATCTGATATGACTGTGTTTTGTGGTGGTCCAATTATGATGGTTCAACATAAAATAAAAAATAAACAACATATGTTTATTAATAATCAGTCAAATATACATTATTATAACAGCACTAGTAATATGATAAATTGTATAATTCATCATGGAAATATTTTTCGAATGTATGCTATGACGTATTTAGTTCCAAAACTAGATCTCGTCGTCGTATATATAATATATAAAGCATATTAAACACGCTAAATAGTAAAACGATCTCTAATGTCAACGTATAAGGAAGCGAAGACGTTAGAAGAATGGACCTGGTCCAGAGGAGTTCTGGCTTCAGGCCAGTCTGGCCACTTAAGACCGGAGCACAATGAAAAATATGTCACACGTCCAAACGAAATGCGGGTCTCTTTTGTTCCTTTTGGCTTGTCGCGCATGATCTCCTCACTTTCGGCGTCCTCTTGCGTCATCATCTGTGAAAGCGATTCGCGGTTTTCTTTTTCTTTTCCGCTTTCCGCCTTCTATTCGGGCGTCTATCGCAAAATTTTCAACCCCAACTTGCCACCAACCTGCCCGCGGGGCGATTAAATTTATGAAGCAATTTGCAAGCGTAATTTCTCGACGATATTTCGTCTTTTCTACGACGAAACCCTTTCTTTACGCTTCTTCTATTTTTCTTCTTGGCGTTCGTTTCTTCTTCTTATATACTTCTATTAGTACGGTCAAATTAGATATTTTTGGAAGAATTGAAATTTTAAGAAAACTGAAACAATTAATATAAAATATAATAACTGATTATAATAGAAGAGGATATGCTCTACAACTTTTTTCCTCTTCGATACCCCCGTAAAATCGATTTGTTTTGAGATAATCGTCGGTAAAACCGCGCGACGAGAATTTTTGGTCGAGAGGTCCATTTTAGGCCTATTTTCGAGCGCTTTTTACGAGAAACTGATAACAATTACGCAAATAATGAATGGAACATTTTTACTGTAAAATTTAATGAGGAATAATTTATTCATCGGCACTTTTTCAATCCGAATTATAGTTTTGGAAAAAAATCCTAAAAACTAAAAAACGATCAAATTTTGAGAGGTTTTTCGTAAATTTCTGAAGGAAACTCCCTCTCTACAGGGTGCAACTTTTCAGCATTTATTAAGCTCATTGTCTAGTATACATTTCCGTAAAAAAACTCTGCCCTCTCGACATTCTTCCAAAAATATCTAATTTGACCGTACTATATCGCTTCGTTTTGGATCTATGGCAACGATTTTCATCATGATCTACCGTCAACCGTGACATGATATATGGCACTTCTTTTCAAATATTACCAAAACTCTAATAAAATAACGAATAACACTTTGTTTATAAACTAGATTTGCGACAATGACTTATCTTAAACTAGTTCGCAAAAAACATAATCGCATTTTTGGTATTGAACCTTTGAATTTTTTTTTAATTCAAAATTGATAATATTTACAGAGGTATTGATAAAGTTAAAATTTTTAATCCTTATAAACACGGAATGATAAAACGATTTTGTAGATCAGTATACCTCAATATACCGTCGTTATTAAGAAAATTTCTGAAATAATGGCAAAAACTGTTATTTTTTAGGTTTAGAAATTTGTTCAATAAATCCATATATTCTATATAAAACCAATAAACATCAGAGATATATGAAATGTTAAAAAATAAAAACTTTATACATTAATTTGTATGTATAATAATATTAAATTAAAAGTAAAAAATGATATGTTAATAATAAATTATTATCTAAAATAGTAATATATTATTTACATTATCGTGATACGTTATATATTTATTTTTATAGCATAAATGTGGCTTTAAATAGATTTTTCGTTAATTTATATAACATTCTTGCACGCGTTATAAATCAAGAAAAACACGTTTAATTTCAATTTAACTTCTGCGAAAATACGTGCAATAGGATTTCATAAAGTAAAAAAAAATAATAAAAAAAAGTAAATGAAAAAAGTTTCAGAATTAATTAAGTAACGTTTCAGCGATTTTTCGAATGCTTTATTTTCGTTTCGATATTGCGGAAAATTTTCATTTCGGAACGGTTTTCTGTTATATTTTCTTCTTTTTCTTTATTTTTTTAATTTTTTTTTTTGATCTCATGAATATTTATTATGTTATGTGCATTTTTTTTTTGCGACATTATAATATAACAATTTACAAATTGTCAATCTTTTAATAGAAAATATTTAACAAATGTACGAAGATGATATATATATATTATTGTGAAAAAATCAATATTTTCCAACATTTTTTAATATATATTTACGTAAAAATGGACTTGAAAATATTTTGAAATATAGAAATACTTTGAAAATCGTAGTTTTAGCTATTTCAGTTGCTGTAAACGATGTGTCAAATTCATCCCACGTGTACGAGTGCACTTGACGCACTTCTTACGACATCAACAAAGATGTAATATCATAATACGTCATGCTTTCTATAATTGAATTTTGCAATATATATATATATATATATATATATATATATATATATATATATATATATATATATAAATACAGAACGGTTCTCATTGTTTGATTATAGAAATTTAATTTATTTTATAATCCATCTTCATATATATATATATATATATATATATATATATATATATATATATATATATATATATATATATATATACCCATAAGTATACTAAAAATATATTTTAATTTACTGACATAATTCACGTTTATAATTGAAATAATTAATTGTGAAGCTGTATAAGAGTGGTAAACGAAATATAATATATAAAATATATTAATTGTTAATATTTATTTTTGGGATCGTCTATTACTTTTTAAGTATTGAATATATACTTCAAAAAAAATTTACTTTATATAGTAAAAATAATGAATTATATAAAGAAATATGGACTCATCAAAAAGTTTTATTCTAAAATGATTTTTATACGAGGAATATTTCAAGAATAACTTGTGAATGACATGTGTTTCATGTCAAAATTTAAACACGTTTGATGTATATAAATAATGAGAAAATTTTCTAAATTTTAAATGTGACCAAAAATATTTTTTTTTACATTCTGTGTGAAATTCAAAATTACAGCAAAAAATATAATTTCACGAAAATGAAATGTACATATTTTAATAAATGCCATATGTTGAGAAACATTGTGTTAATGTAATACAACAGTCAGTGAAATGAAATAGTTAAAACTCAACGCGCTGAATATATAAAAACGGTTATAAACTTTATACGTCGTTCTTCGTATTTTTTTTATTACAATTATTTTCCGACGATTTTTACACTCATTCTTTCATTTTCTTTTTTCCACGTGCATTTTATTTTATTTGTTTTTAATTTTTTCAAGAGTATTTATGTATATTATTTTTTTTCGATACATTGTGACTTTTCACTATTTTCTCTCGGGGCTTTTTTTTTCCAGTAGATAAATCGTCTCGTGAATTTTGTCCTCTTTTCATTTTTTACATACATTTTTTTTATTCATATATATATATATATATATATATATATATATATATATACATCTTGTTTTTGAATAAAGGATGAAAAACTGTAGCATTTTCACGTTGAAATATTACAAACGCGCCCATAAGGAATTGTTGTCGTTAAAAACTATGGCATAACATCGTCTAAAACGAGATAAAAACTTTGTTCTTCGATGTTTTCTAACAAAATATTATATTATCGCTTATTCGACGTGCAAAATATCACGTTTTCTGAAGCCTTCTCTTTTATATATGTTTTTTTTTTCATCTGCTCCCCCCCGCTCGCATTTTTTTCCCCGTATAACGCATAAAAGTTGTAAATTATGTAAAGGGATATTCGTCGAATAAGACGGGAGAAAATCGTAGAGGAGGGTTCAAAAATAAAAAAAAAAGAAAAGAAAAGCGACGCTTTTCCTATAAGAACATTATAAACTTTTTTTTTTCGTCGGCTTTGAACGATTTATCGTTTTATTTTCTTTTCTTCCTTTCTTTTTTTTTTTATTTTTTGTTACGCGTTTGTAAACTAAAAATATTCGGTATTTATGACTTTGCATTGCCGTTGTATCCTTTTGTATATAAATTACGTGTACAATTTATTTTTACATATGTCAGTTTACAAAATAAGCTCCGTATTTTTTGATACTCATAAATAATATAAATATAAAAAGTGTATTTTTTTTTATATAAAATAAATTTACCTCATTCGACTGTTTGATAAATTTTATATTATATAAAAAAAATATTAATAGAAAAAAATGTCAATTTTTCAATATAAAAATAATCATATAATATCGTAAATAAATTAATTTATCGATAACACAATTTTATATGATATAATATAACACGTTCAATGACACTCGCGTAATTCGTATTTTAATATCGATTAAATGCATTGTTTATATAATAAAACGTATAGAAATATATAAATGAAAATTTAACGATATGTCAAATCCATCGACATAGAAATAATTATTTGTAAATTGATTAAATCGTTTCGTTACACAACGATTATTACATTCATCCACCCCCCCCCCATCCCTATATATACAATATTATAAATATATATAAATCGAAATATGAACATACACACATATTGTCTACCATATATATCGGTCCATATATGCTAAAAATACATGGTGTATCGAAGCAAATTATTTCGTACTTGGAAACGGGGGGAAGGAGGGGGGGAGGAGAAGTTATTTTCATTCATATTGTGACAAATCGACAAATTGTATTCTCGTCGTGGAAAAAAAAATCGCCATTTTGGCGTATATTTTATATGAAAAGACGTTTTGCCGTATCGAAAATAAATTACTCGCTTACGTTTGTTCTATTTATACGACGATTTAGAAGAAAAATAATCCCCAAATTGCCCCCCCCCCCCAATTCTATCAGAAAAAATAAAGATATTGTCGAACGTGCGGATAAAGCGTATACATGGTGTTATATATATATATATATATATATATATAAAGTGAAATGTTGAAAAAAAAATAGATTTAAATTAATATATAAATATAGTATACATAAATTGAATATTTTAATTCAGCGATATTAAACATGTGATGCATCATACGAATAGAAGTGGCGCATTGATAAAACCTTGAAAATATATATCCAAACTAAAAATTGTAAAGAAAATAATTACGAATTTATTTCACTAATATTTTGTCGTATTTCTTAACTCACCGGTACACAGTTTGAGAATATCTGAATTACGACAGCGTTCATATATGTATATATATATATATATATATATATATATATATATATATATATATATAGATATCTACATACAATGGAGATATCTCTCGGGTCGAATAATAGATTCATTTATGTGGGAAAATCGACCTGTGTTTATTTGTACCGAGTTAAAGCTTCAGACTTTTGGAGCTTTCGATCGGATAAAAGCTCCTTCTTATATCCTGTATATATTTTCCTTTTTAGCTAGGGTCTACGTGCGATTTATTTTTATTTTTATTTTTTTTTCCGTTTCAGTCACGTATTAATTAAATGACTGCGATTTTTTATATACATATATAAACCTATATAATCAGATATAATTTTTTTTAATAAAGATTTTATCTAAAAAAAATAAATATTATATTTTAATTATTTATTTTAAAATTTAAAGAGCGCATTCGACTGTTAAAAATTAAAATTATTATTTTTTTAATTTTATATTAAAATAATTTAAATTTATTAATAATTCGTGTACAGCCCTAATTTTATTACACGCGTTTTTTTTTTTGAACTCGAATATGTTCGATACAATATCTTACATTTTCTTTATCACTCTATTTAGTCCAGTGATGTGCTTATTTTGGCTTTTTTTTATAGAATTCCTTATTAATAGAGATTACATGTTACTAATATTTGAATATATACATGTAATATATTTTAATATATATATATATATATATATATATATATATATATATATATATATATATATATTAGAAAATCATACAATAATGCATTATTTATAGTTGCTTTTATTTCAATGTTAATATAATATTTAATAAGAAAGAATTATATTATATATTTTTTATACATATAACTTGAAGTTAATATTCAAGATTTTGGTCTAAAATTTAATATAATATATAATTAATATGCTAATTATTTTTCTATTTGTCTATATAAAAAATATTCTTCTTTATGAAACGAAAATAATATATATATATATTGATTATAATGAACAGTTGTATGTTTGATTCATAAATTTCAAATATAAATAAATGGGAAAAATATAACCGCAACAAAAATATTTATCAACTAACCAGACAATAATATTGTGGATAAACTATAATAATATAAAATTGCTGGATATTTTTTTTATATTTTCACTATATTTATATATGCATTGTAATGTACATTGTTTACATATATTATTGTTGTAAATAAAATGACAGACAATCGAATTTTATATATATATATATATATATATATATAACATAAGTTTCGTTAACCGCGAATACGTCTGCTAAACATGTTTTTATATGCGCCGCTCTCTCCATGAATATTTTATGGGCGGAAAAAATCGATAAAAGCTCGGAAAAAAGCGATCTCGCAGAGCTTTCGTTCGAATATTCTTATGCGAGGACTAGGAGGAGGAGGGGGGGAGGGGTTGAAAAAAAAATCGCGAGAATAAAAATTGACAGGAAAATCGGGGTTGATGTTGATTGCGATCGTCGAACGAAACAGGGTTGATTCTAAAATGTGACCTTGACGACTTTTTTCAGGGTTGATAATGAAAAAATATATATATATATATATTTAATAATAATTGAAAAATATATGCTGTAAAAATAATAATTCAAGCTGAAAATTAATAGTTGTTATTTTTTTATTAATTAAAAATTAAATTTAAAATATTTAATATAATTTTTGTTTATTAATATTGCAATACGTTTTAATTATATATATATGAATTCAAATCTTTAAAATAACATATGAATATTAAAATGAACGTTATCTGAAAATTTTCTAATTATTTAATGATTTATAAAAAAATAAAAATAAGTATATTAAATATTATATTTTATTATAGATATACAATAAATTTACATTAAAACAATTCAAAGTAATTAAAACTCGTTTTATATAAAATTCTTCAAGTCCGAGTGAAGATAAAAGAGCTTTTAAAGTGCAATTTTCAATTATTAAACCATTAAAATCATCTCCGCGCCGCGAAGAACGCTCGCATTTTATACGATTCGAAATGACCCTAATTTACGGAAACTTAATTAAAGAAAAACGCATAAAATCATATAATAAAAAAAAACACACAAATAATATATATATATAGTACATTATATTAAATATTTAAAAAAATCAATAAAATAATACATCAACGACGTTCAAAAAGAATCAATTTTCTATAGCATAATCAATTCATAATAGCATATACGACTCTCTATAAATTCTTTACGGCAGGCGTGTCAAACTCTCAGACACTCAAATTTATAATTAAAAATAAATTAGGAATTCGTGTTAGATCAAAAAATTCGTATAACAAATATATTTATTCTTATTGGTGAATCGTATTAAAAAGAATTAGGTGTACCATATATATATATATATATATATATATATATATATATATATATATATATATATATATATATATATATATATATATAATGTTTATAAATGTTCATGTACTTAGAGACTTTACTCGTGTAAGCAATACTTTAATATGCTGAAACTGTTGCTTGTGAAGGCATAAACATGGAGCTTTGTTGACGGGTTTTACGATCGAGCAAACACACTTGAATAAATTAAGAATAATGAAGAATTAAAGCTGTTTCATACTAAATAAATTGTTGTAATAATTTTTGAAAATATCTTCAAATTGTATTTAAAATATGTAAAAATATGTCTAATTAAATATATGACAAATATCTAATTTATTTTTTTGAATTTACTATAGAATTAAATATCAGTAAATATATATTATGTCTTTGATATTATATTTCGTTTCATTTTCAAATAGTAAAGAATATTTATTCGACGTTTTCATGAAATTCGTGTATCGAATTTAGAATATTTGTATTATTCATGATACTGAATTGCCGTATAGTAAATATGGATTACATACAAATGTCATTCTATTCGAATAGAAATGGTCGTATGAATTTTAATGCGATATATATATATATATATATATATATATTTATTTTTAAAATAATTAAATGAAAATATTTTAATTAAATCGTTAGTTTTTTTAGTTTATATTATATTTTGTGAATATTTTTAATTAATGAAATACAAAATGTTGGCGCCGTCGCGCGCCGTCGACGTGTTCAAGTAATCGTATATATAAAATTTATGTATTTATATTTATTAAATATTAAAAAAACTATTTTTTTATTAATTCAAATTGTATTACGCAATAAACAAAAATTTAATTTCATTTATTTTTTTTCAACAGATATATAAATTTGTATTTATTAAATATACTTCAGTAATATATATATATATATATATATATATATATATATATATATATATATATATATATATATATATATATATATATGAATCTAAAATTATTTAAAAAAATATTAGAACCTAGAATTTTTTATTATTATATATACAAAGTGTATTACGCCATGATCGTTAAATGTGTTGTTATGACCATTAGACAAACGTCAGTCTAAAGTATATAGGAGGGGGTTATGTCGCATTTCTCCGCGCGTTCTTTAAATTGTCTTTATATTATTTCTTATCTATCAAAGATCCTTTTACAAATTATCAAAATTTTAAGGTATTATAAAATCATTTTTACATACAAATATTTTAATTCAGATGCACGTTCGATTTTCTTTTTGCGAATGATGTATATATTTAATGAGAAATTATTATTACTATTACTGCAAGTTTTTTGATTACATATGTTTTTTTTAATCATGCAAAAAGAAGATTCGATGTACTTGTTTATAAAATATAAGATTTTGTTTTGTATATGAATACTAAATACACCTTTGTTGATGTCGTATAATCGTTAGTTGTTAATTTTGATCATTATTATGTTACTTCTATAATATTTGCAATTTAATTGTAATAAACTGAATATATATAATAAAAAGATGTGTACTTCTATTGACTTAAAACACACTACTTGTAGTTTATATAAATAAATTTTTAATTGAAAAAAAATTAAATAAAATAAAAAAATATCTATATAAATTTAATTGATTTATATAGAACTTTTAAAAATCATATATGTGAAATAAATTAAGATTTGAATTAAATAAAAAACACACTTTTTGGTCTTCTAATTTTTTTTTTTTTATTGAATGACTAAGTATCATATATGGAATAAGGTTATTTATAAAATAACATATTTTGAACAAATGGCCTCCACGGCTTTGCATTCACATATGCACTCTTTTGTCGAAATTTTCCATGACCATTTTGCATAAATGTGGCTGAATTTCGCTGATGCAACGTTAAATCTTCACCACGATGGTTATGGTCTTATTGACATAGACCCGTGATTTCAAAAAAGAAATCTAGTGATGTTAAATCACACCATCTAGTAGTGGGTCAATTCTAATCACCGAAACGAGAGAGTACACGACCTGGAAATGTCTCATGCAGTAATTGAATTGTTTATTTCTATAATTTATTTTTAAAAAGTATTGTTAATTTATGCCTTCAGCTCAAAATCCACACTAAACGATCACATGTGAGTTTTCAGTATTCCAAAAGCGGCAATTTTGGCGTTTAATAAAGCCATCTAGTTGAAAATGTGCTTCATCGCTTAGGATGATTTTGATCGAAAAATCAACATTGTAAATATTGTTCAATAATGAAGATACGTTGTTTTATAGTATAAAGCTCTATTTTTAACAACTTAAGCTATCAGCTGTCAAAATGTTTTTTTTTATATTGTTGCTAACACTTTACTGTACAAATGGCAATTAATTCAAATCTTACGTTAATTATGAAACAACTTATACTAGAATAAATACACTGGATTTATCATATTATTGAGACTGTCGCGTTAACAGAATTCAACTATATATATATATATATATATATATATATATATATATATATATATATATATATATATATATATATATTTATTTTATAAGATAAAAAACTGATGATTTTATTGCACGAGTCACAATCTGGTAAAATCAATCACTATTTAATTTATTTTTTATTTAGATTATTTATGATTTAAAATAAAATTATATATATATATATATATATATATATATATATATATATATATGTATTGTAAGAGGGCAACAAGATAAGTTCGATAAACACGTACTATGACCGTGCTCGAAATTGCGCACTTACACGTATTGATTTTGAAGATAAAAGCGGTCGCATGTGCACATTATGCGCGACCCACGGACCGAATATCAGCGGGTGGAAAGGAGAGAAGGGAGAAAATGGAACCGTGATCTTGAAAACAAAAAAAAAAAAAAGAAAAAATGTAAATATATAAATAAACAGCACGGATGTAAACATCAACATAATCAATAATTTACAACAGATATCGAACGAAACGTTGCGACACGAACGGAATCGTCATGGTCGAAAATCAATTTTTTACGACTTCGATTTCTTTTTCTATTTTTTTTCAATATATATATATATATATATATATATATATATATATATATATATATATTCGGTTTCTTTCGAACGGCTTTCGGTGTAAATTTTTAACTGCGAAAGGCGTATTCAATGATTCATATGTATCGATGCTGTTTTATATATGGAGTTATGTAATAAATGCACGGTTCATAAATTGTGTCGAATCATTGAGTTTAAAATATATATTTGGTTAAGGTTCATAGCTTTCGAAAAAACGAATATTATATCATAATATTAGATAATGATGAATATATAGAAAATCAATATTATAATTTTTAAATATCAATACATAATTAATATGAACTTTTTTTGTCAAAAGTTAACAAGATATTGTATTATTATAAATTTGGTAATATACATATATTTTCAAGATAATTTTATATATTTCAAAGAATCGTTTCGATCGTTAAGTCTGAAATTTCATTAATTTTCACATATTTTCATTAGAATTACTGCCATTGTTCTAAAATATGAAAAATAATGATGAAATTCGATATGCATGATCGAATATAATGTAGAATTATGAATTTTATTTTGATTATGGATATATTTATTAAGACTTTTACGTTTTTGATTACGTAATTTTCATTTCATTATCTAAAATATATTAATTTCATTTGAGACATATAAAATTGAAAAAATCTACTTCAATAATAAATTAATTTAGAAGATTATTTTTTAATTTTATTATATGAATATTATTTTTTCTATAAAATTTACACGATAAATAATATTTAGATATCTTTAAATCGTTTATAGGTCATTTTACGACCTAAATATTATGGACAAGGTTCTCAGATGTTGTCGCATATTAACACATCGATTCACAATATCAAGGTTTTACAGGATTTTTTTTTTGACCTATTATCCTGATTTATATTCTTTTAAAATTATGTACTATAATATAATGGTTATGAAAATATAAAATATTATATATTATGAAGTGTGGTATATTAATATGATAAAAATATTATTATATTCAATATTTTATATTCTATCTAGATCTTTTAAGAGATTTTTAAGATTTATTTTATAATAGCAAGTCGAGACGTTCCATTAGTGAATACAATCAATCGTCAAAGACCATGTTATTTTTTATTGTATTTTTATATCGTTTAGAAAATTTTCAACATTATTACCGTAATATTTATAATATATATATATATATATATATATATATATATATATATATATATATATATTTGTGTTTATAAAATGTGCGTACTTTATTATAAGCCATAAACCGAGCGTGTGCAACAAATGTCCTTTTTTTTTCAGCACTGAAAATGATACCCCACAGAATACGTCTTGCTTTGTGCGCCATTAGCTTACAAAAAAAGGCGCTGAAAAAAAAAGATAAAATAATAATAAAACGGAAAAATGTTCTCCTTTGTTGGAACCGAGAAGCTAGATTAAACGAAAAATATTTTTGATAGAAAAAAAAAAGAAAATATATATACCATATATATGGAACAAGCGACAATTATCAGGTATTTATAATCAATTTTCAACTTAATTATATTATATTTTTTTATATAATTTATATGTATATAATAGTTTTTATACAAACTAGAAACGAATACTGTATATATATATATTAAAAAAAATTAACAATAGTAAAAGAAACTCGACGTTTGTGCGATAAAAAAAGAACAGGGAAAAATTTCATTTTCAGAACTTTCAGAACAATACTGCGGTTTAATAATTTTCCGTTTTCGTTTTCATTGTGTTGCTGTGCTATTTTTGAAACATTATTTTTTTCCCCCCAGTTATATTTTATTGTTGAATGTGCGTATAAAAGAAGATATTTATAATTGTTTTTATTTTAGAGTTAACAGAATAAAAAGTGTAAAATAAAATTCAGTGAAAACAACGCGCATTTATTTGCATATAAAATATTAATAACAATTTATATGTATATAAATAAAATACTATTAGAAAAAAAATTCAATATATAAAATTTCTATTCGTTTTCAATAATATTTTATGTTTAATTGAAAATATAAATGTATAATATTTTTTTCACATGATGAAATTATTTAATGAGTAAATAAACTATTTCGGTTATTCAAGTTTTAAAAGTATGAATATTTCAACAAAACTACAATTTCCTATTTTATAGTATTTTAAAGATCGTTCTAAATTAATATTTTAATATTAATTTAATAACAATCATGTAATTTGATTGAAAATATATAACAGACGACCTTAAGAACGTCTATAAATAAATTTTCATTATTTTTAACGTCATATTTGATTACAGAATAAATATTTTAAATAATTAATAATATTCGATACAATTAATTATACATTGAATAGAAGTAAAATAAAATAAAAATATTTTTTTTTAATATCAAGATCAAGTCTTCAATATATATATATATATATGATATTAAAATATTAATGTTATAATATTTTTATTACGAATTATGATAATATATTAGACGGATTAGCTTTCTTGAAATTATTACACATTATAAATTATTACATAATTCGTGACACAGCTGAAATGGCACTTATTATTTCGTTCCCGAGCATCTGCTTAAATATACAGGATATTTTCATTACGCAATTTCCTCCCAATTTTCAACTCGACTGCAGAACTGTTTAACGTATTAAATTATTTAATTTTATTTCGTAAAAGTAAGACAAAGAACATTAAACAATACGGTAATACGTTACAAGTTAAATGCGAAACATTTCATACCTCAAAGGGAACTTTTCGAAACAAATCTACCCTCACCCTCCCCCTTCCCTTCCTCTCCCCTCTTCCCTGTGTCATCCCTTCATCCCATATTTCCTTTTGTTTTCGGTGAAAAGCTTCAGTTTTTGCTGAATACACTTTTAAATTTTCTCCAATGTGAATTTTGTCTAATATATATTTATTTTTATTACAAAAGTATTAATTTAAATTTATACGTCTATATATATATATATTTTTAATATTTAATATTTAAAATCTAAAAATTATTTTTTAATTAATTTAAATTATATAATAGATATTTATGATTTGATTTATTTTATATTTTTAATATTATTATTGAATTTAATATTACATGTATAAAAAAGTAAATAAAATTTTATATTGATTTTTACAATGTATAATGTATTACATTGATTATTTAAATTAAAAATGACGTATTTTTATCATAACGCTCGATAATTCAATAAACAAAACGGAAAGTATTGTCGCATCGTCTATGTATATTTTAATTATATATATTTATATATAATAAAAAAATCGAAATTAAATTAAAAACATTTTTAAACGAATTAAAAATATATATACCATATATGAGAGGGGGGCTATAGATGGATGGTAAAAGCGTACCGCACAGGAAATAGGATCGCCGCGATAAATAAATAAACAAAGGATACGCGCAAAATTTCTCATTAAGCGAAAATAATGGGGGGTCGGGAAGGGGGGGTGGTGTTTTGATATTAAGCGAATTAAAATTTAAAATTAGGTACAACGGTAGACAGACGCGAGGGTAACGCGTAACTTCGTAATGATTAATTAACGATACGAGCGTGTAATTTCGCTAATCAAAAGCGATTACGTTTAAAGTTTTAATAAATTTAAGCCGCTCGGTGCGTTAAGTGCATTGACTGTTCAGTATATGTATGTGTGTGTGTGTGTTGTGGAAAAGGAAAATGACGCCGTGGGTGCGAACCGTGAAAATAGGATGTGGTGGAAAAAATGAAAACACTCTCGACAGGGTTAATTGAGGACGACGCGTACGAAGATGAATATATATATATATATATATATATATATATATATATATATATATATATATATATATATATTTATTTATTAAATAAATAAATTGTTAAATATTAACAATTTATTTAATTTGTTTTTGTTTTCATCAATAAATATTATATAGAGAATAAATTATTTATATATATATTATAAAGAGAAACATTCTTATTATATTTAACTAAATTAAAATTGTTAATATTTAACAATTACTAATTATTTCATATTAATCAATAATAATTCAATTTTTAATATCCACTATATAATAAAAAAAAATAATAATATAGAAACATCAATATATTTATTTTTAATCGCATTCAAACGATTATAAACAACGATTAAACCGAAATATGCAAAATTTTTCACCGATTAAACTTTCAAACATTATTATCATTTATAGATTTGTAGATTCGAAATAGTAAAATTTACAATTCGCACAATAATTCAATGTCGATTTATATAAAATCCACGTGTCAAACGTGAGAAATACCAATATAAACCGAAATTTATTCAGTTTTACTAAAGCTTTACAATATAAACACGTTTTCAATAACGCGACAACACGATCGACTCATTCAATTTACATATTTACAATACATATATATATATATATATATATATATATATATATATATATATATATATATATATATATATATATATATATATATATATATATATATATATATATATATATATATATATATTTCTTCAAATTTTCTTATATTAAAATTGTCATATTATGATAATTTATATAATAATTTAAAAATATAAATAAGTCCTGATACTTTATACACACACACACATATATATAATCGAAAGTACTCTATTATTGTCCAAAGATTTTTCATGTTGTTATTTATCGGAAACATCCAATTTAAAATGTTACGTGCTTTGTGTGATTTTCCGATGTGCACTCTCGATTTACTATATGCAAGCTTCGATTATAGTACACAATATATAATATATTTATTTTTATAAAATAAATATGTTTTAAAATTGAATTTTATCATTTTTAATTGAAAAATCACGTTCGCACACTTTATAAAAAATGGTAAATAATGTGAAAAAATTATAATAATAATTATTCATTAACACTGTATAGAATGAAGAACAAAAACGCGTTAATTGGCATTCATCGATAATGAGCCTTTTTAATTTTCTTCTACCAGAAAAAAAAATAATTAGAAAAATACCCTTTTTTCCATTAAACTCGCTATTTTTCTCTAGTGTTTTTCCATGCTTCTATACTACATATATATACATATAAATATATTTTTTCTATTTTGTTCTTTCACTGTTAGTACTTTGCAAATCTTCGTGACCCAATTTCCGTTTATATATTGTGTAGCACCATATTTTGCCAGACTATATTTAGTATTAGGTTTACATAATAATGATGTATATATATATATATATATATATATATACATATATGTCGTTATATATTATTCATTTAGAGTTAGCTCCATTATTCTTAACGTTTCTCATGTTTAAATTGAAAAACGGAATAACCTTAAAATGCCATTTACATTCTTTGTAAAGGAATTTTTTTAAATATTTCTAATTTTAGCTACAAATACTTGCTTTGTTATTTGTAGAATGCATTAGCTTAAATCACATATTATATATATATATATATATATATATTGAAAAATAATAAAAATTGTATTGAAAAGAAAGATGGTTGAAATCATTTATTTATAAATCAATATAAAAAATTATACATAGAAAAATCATCATATATAAATTTTAAATCAACAATGATGGATGTAGTTATTTTTATACAATAACAATTAAAATATATTAAATATTACTACTGATAGTTTAATACAGAGGTGTGGAATCTTTTTTCTCAAGTAGGCTATTTTTCAGCTATAACTTTTTATATGAACACAAAAATGAAAATGTAAAGAAAATTTTCAGGTATCATATATATATATATATATATATATATATATATATATATATATATATATATATATTTAATATAAAATTACATCACATAAAAATATAAAAAAATTAATCAATAATATAAAAATCAAAATCAAAAACCTCGATTTAAATATTGATAAAAATAATCGAAAATATTTTTATTGTCCTTCACATGAAAAAAACAATAATATTAAAAATTAACACATTTTTTTTTATTCACTGAAATAATTTCAACGATTTATATCAAATATACAAATGCTTAAATTCACATATGCGTATATTTTCAGTTCGCGTACACTCCATTAATATATTACGCTCTCATTATTTATACACGCGCTGAAAAATTAAACTTTGAACTGAAAAATGTGTGCTTTTTCACCTGAAAAGTAAAAAGTTTTAAATTTAAAACGCACACATTATTTTATATCACCGTACGACAGATGCGACGGGATTTGAACCGAAAATCGCGTGTAATTTATCATTTTTCATATTAAATATATATATTTTTAAATATAAGTAATAATTTGAATAAATATATATTTATATATTGTAATAAAAATTATTTATTACGACACAGTTTGACTTTATTGCATAACATTGAATTGTTGTCAAACGTATATATGAATTGTTTGGTAATTAATTGACAGGTATTTTCAACGTTTTATTATTATTATTATTATGAAATGATGTATTGTGTTTGAAATAAGTGTTGCCGTATTTGGTTTGACACGTCAATCATATGAATAAAAAAAAGAAGTGAAAGTAAAGCATCGTTCACACTAAACGTGTCTGATTTTTGAACGGTTAACTATATGCATATGCATATATTTACAAAAAAAAAAAAGTTTATCTTTTCGATTGTATTGTGATTAAATTAATATATTTTATTAATTTTATTATCATAAATTTTATATTATATATTAAAAAAAATATTTAACTGTACGAATTTTGTACGAATATCGAGGGACGTACATATTTAACGTTCGAAATATAGGAAAATTTCATCTAGAAAATTGTATTTTATCGATAATTAAATGACGCTTTCGTCTCGAATTTGAATAATTTGCAAAAAGGAAGTCTTCCTATGGCAGATCCTTCGGGCTCTTTTGCGAATTAAATAATTTGCCAAAGTGAGTTTTGCAACGAAAAAGAAAATACGCTTGTATTTGAAGCCGAATCTTTTTTTTTCTATTTCTTTTTCTTCTTATTAATAATTTCGTTTCCGATTGATCTTTAATCCTCCGTTAATAATTAATGCTTTGAATCGATTCGAATTTTCGATACTTTCCATTCGTTATTTAATATTATCGTTAACAATAACTAATAATTTCACTAGTATGCAAAATAATATATACTTTCATACATGAATATTATAATTTAAATTTTATATACGTGACTACATAATAAATATTATTTAATATTAATTCCGCGGTTAAAATCATTTAAATATATAAACGTAATGCGTGAATCGCTAGTATTTAAACTGGCCTATTATCTAATTAATTTATTTATAACGAGTTTATTGTGAATCAAATCTAAATATAAAACAGCTATTCATTCATATTGTTGATAAATTAACGTCGAATAAAAAAAAATACGTGTCATCGGTTTATCTGAACGCGGCTTTACGACAGTGTACAGAAACGAAAATAATTGGCGTGGATTCTCTGGTTAGTTTGAAACGGTGTAGCTTCGGCTTAACAAGTGAGGTTTCATTAACTGAAGTTGCCGAAGCAAATGCCTTGTTTCCCAAGAGATACAACTTCACTCTTATGCACTTTAATATGCCGCGACTCCATCATCGTGGATAAATTAATTATTATACATTTTAATCTATGCAATATTCCATGCTAAAACTATTATCCACTGTTTGAGAAACGTTGTGTTAAATAATATTATAAATATCCTCTTTTTTTAAAACTTACATTATATATATATTGTATATCGAGAAGTAACAGAAATTTTATTTATTTTTCTTTAAAAAGAATTTTATTTATTCATCAACATTGATATTATTCTTTTCAAAATAATCCATATTATAAATTATTACACTTATATCGGCTGTAATCTTACAACAACCAATCGATTTTTTTTTTATTATACGCACGGGGTCACATCTGGCGAATATGTAGGTTGGGATATCATCACGAATCCCTTTACGTTTTAAACATATATCGGTGTATTTAAAAAATTATCTGTAATTTAGTAGGTTATAATAATTCAATTGGTACAATATATTATTTGTATTTTTATCAAATATATTTAATAGATTAGTTTATTATTTTTCAAATTTATTTAATGTTTCGTCACATTAAATAAAATTCTTTTAAAAAATCTTTCTTTTCGAATATATATATATATATATATATATATATATATATATATATATATATATATATATATATATGTATATGTCACTCAAAATTATTTTAGTAATTATTAAAATTATGGAGTTGCATCAGAACAAAAAGCGACTCAACACAAAACACAATTAATAAAACCTGAAATTTTTGTCTTAAATATACTTTAAATACGATAATCGTATTAAATAAAAAAAAATGGGGCACACAGATCCGTTCGTTAATCTTGATTTGTTCGCGCGACAAAGGGAACGTCGTTGCCGTGATTCAATAATACGTTCAGATTCAGAAACGTTTTCGCTCTGCAGGAGGTTCGCTCGATTGTGACAAAAGCTCCGCCTTGTCACTGCATTTCATACTTCCGCAATCGCGATACAATGTTTGAAATAATCCGGTCGGGTTCGTTTGCGACGTATTGTGTCGCGAAGCGCACTAAAACTTGTGAAAATTTAATTTCCACGAGCTGCATTCGCGCGACGCCATTTTCAATCGGGAGCTTTATGAATGAAAGTTTAATTTCGCATCATTTGAAGTATTCGATTTTATCATTGAAATATATCAAAACATCTTAACAAATATATGCGACCCACTAAATATATTCAAAATATAATAGAAATGATAACAGATGGCGCTGCTACACCATCACCTATATAAATTTTATAATTATTAATAAAATATTTTAATATATATATTGTTTCTGGAACGTTTTATCATAATGAAACATGTTGCAGTGTTGTGCATACGATTCATAATTAAACATAATGACGGGTAGTTCATTCGAACACGCAAATTACCGGTTATTAATTAACAACGACCATAGTCACGGTAATCTCGATAATTTTTCAAGCGTTTATTAACAGTGCGAGCTAATTGCTACATGTCTAAGAACCGCGTAATTCAATTACACTCGGTCAATGCTGAATTTATTATATTAATATTGAAATAGTTGTGTGATCCACTCTTTTTGTAATCTATAATTCAGAATAAACAATGAATCAAAATATATTATGATGATAAATTATTTTTTTAATAAAAAAATATACTTGTATTAGTTTATATTATTTATGAGTTGCTCTTCTAATTCAAGTCAAGTTATTGATTTGTGATAGCACTTATTATATTTTAAGTGCTAATTATGTATAATGTTGAATTATCTATGTTAAGTGACAAATTACATAAATAATATAATATAGCCATTGGCAAAACGTTATATAAATTATATAATATAGTTTTTCCTAATATTTCTAATAATAAATTTAATTATTAGAACTATATAAACTAATGAATATATATATATATATATATATATATATATATATATATATATATATATATATATATATATATATATATATAACAAAACAAAATCAATAGAGAAAACTCAAATATATTAACGTAATTAATAGTATTATATTTGAAAATGAATTTACAAAATATACAATACGAATAGTATATTAATAGTGAAAAAAAATGTCTATCAATCGTTTTTTATATTATAGTTAAGATTTAAATTGATGTAATATTGACTTCTCACAATTGAAACATATTTTTTTTAAATACTCCTATAAATTCCCGCTTTTTTTTCTAATTATTAAAATCAAATGATTTAGATTTTCCTCATCGGGCATTTATTAACGAGACGTCAGCTCTTAATTAAACCGATGCGTCGCCAATTATTCATAGACTTTCCTGCATGCGACTATTATTATTAAGCCGCATCTCCATATCCGTATATTAGGACGTGTGCGTCGCCTTTATATACGATATATTTTATACAACTGATGATCATTCAATTTGCGATAAACTCTAATGCTTTTTTCTGTAATATATATATTTATATATATTTGACGTCGTTTATTTTTCGGTTAAAAGAAAAAAAAATATTGTGCTAAATCGAATTGGAATCGAGGATTTTAAATCGACGACTTTTCCACTTTTTCTGAGAAAAGAAAAAAATATATGAAGGGAATTTAAAGTGTTTTCAGAGGCGGAAACAGCGTTTTCTCATTTAGAACCTGTGGCTTCTTGTGAAGCTTAAGATTTTCGACGTTATCCCACTTTTGCCCTAATTCTATGTCGTATATTTAATGCAGTCGTGTTCAACCCTTGTAAAAGTCTTAAAATAACATATAGTCGATTTTTTTTAATCATAAATATATATTCATTTTATATGATATTATGAAAATTTAACTGAATATTTGCTAAAAAAAAATATATAATACATGAAAATATTTTTATTTTTCAAACATTAATTTATACTAAAATAATCTAAATATATAAACACATTAATTACTAATTATATTTTACATTTAAATATTTTTATTCCTTAGGGAAATTTAATACATCGTATATAATATAAATATAAATTATATTTATTACTATAATAGAACTTCAAATGTACGATTTTGATAAAATTTCAACTTTATAAAAATTTTAAATTAGATTCGTCTGCAATATTCGATTTAAAATCGCTATTTTAATACACATATATTCATTTACTTTTCTCGTTGAGAGTTTATTTTTTTTTTCATCTATATATTGTATCGATATATTAATAAATTATATCGACTATTATTCACTTTATTCATTATGTTTGACATTGAAACAATTTTGTGCCGACTCTAGACAACATATATATATATATATATGAAAATCTATCTAATTATATCGATAGTAAAGTTGTCCCATCATTTCAACACGTCTAATATATTTTATTATACCATTATAAGCGATAATTTGTGTATAATGCGGCGTCAAAATCGAAAACTCGTAGCCGAATACTAATTCGGGAGCAACCTTAAACCGTTGTATTATACTTTAGACACTTCGAAGGGCGTCGTCTGTCAATTAATAACATCCATAATAATTATGGGAGAAGTTCAAATTTGACCTCAGAGAACCGTGGAGAACTTTTCCCACGAGCCACACGTGTGACGTGCTTGAATTTCAGATTGCTTACATCTAAAGGTGCCAAGGCTGAAATATTCAATTTTTTTTTCATCTATAATAATAATATTACATGCCTCCAATGTCATATTATAGTATTTTCATATAGGAGATTGAAATTTTGAATTAGAGATCATTTTTTTCATTTCATTCCCCAACACTTTTGTTTCTAATATAGCATCGACTATGAATATTTTATCGTGATATATTGAAAATTAGAAGTGAAACTTCCAACTTTATATATATTTATATATATCTTAACGTCAATGCGAATGAATGCAGTTGTACTTAATATCCTTGACCTGAAATAGAAAAACGTGAAAATATGGTTAAAATTCAAATTATTAGAAGATTACACAGTATTATACATTTTTTTTTACTTCGTTAGTTTGATCTAATTCTTGATTATTTTTAATTAAATATATAATTTTCATTTGCTTTATATTAATCTCGCATAGATTTTTTTTGTCAAAGATATGTATGTAATATTAAAAAAAAAATTATTAACTCAAATTATTCTATATATTTAATTATATAAATATTAATCTCAGTTTAAATGGTATCATCGTGAAAAATAGTGACCCAATTTAAAATGTTAATTAAAAAGATTCATATTTCTTAAGGATTATATAAACTATTCTAAATATAAATTTATATTATAAATTCAATTGCTTTATACAGATCTATTTTTATATATTTATTTAAAATAAAATTAGGTCATTAGGTTTACGTTCAATTTTCAAACATCATTTCATTCTAATAGATTCGATATGATTCTATTTACATTTTTATTAATATAATAAAATAATTATAATTTTACAAGATAAATTGATAATATTGAAAAAATATTCAGATTATACAAAATATGATTAGCAACAAGTGAACAGTTCTGAAAAAACGAACTGAAATAAAACATCTGAAAAAAAATATAGTACATAGATATAATTTATATGTCTAAAGGAAAGGATTTCTTTCTTGTCACGAAAACAGGTCCCTTACGATTAATTTATCCTGTGACTCGTTTTCTTTTTCAACACGGTGGACAGAAGGGTACAAATGCGACAAGAACGTTTCATCTATATTAAATTGTACGTCTTCATTTACCCTTTTGCGACTGACGAGGACAATAGTTTCGTCCTTTGCCCAGGATATATACTGTAGTTTGACGATTACATTTTCTGACGCGTCTAATGAAATCGGGTTAATTGAATTTTATACGATAGACGAAAAAAAAATAGACAATTATTAAAATATGTTATTGACTGTAATAAGAATATCTTTACATAATAATAATTGTAATAAAATATTAAAGATATTTTTATAGATCAAAATATATGAGTATCTAATTAATATGTCATATATAAATAATTGACTAAAATTAGGTTGAAAAAAATAAATTTAGCATTAATTTGATAACATATAATTTTTCTCTTCACATTTTTTTTACCGCAATTTAAACTTTTCTAAAACGATGTATAAATGAGATCGCATGATTAATATACTTAATTTCATACATTTTGTATTTTTATTACACACTTTCATTTTTTCTTACACCGTTTGTTGGTTGCTTTGTTTGTTTATTTGTCACAGTGGAATCTTGTAATCTATTTTTTGACCATTTTGAATTATTCAATTGAGTTGTTTTTTTTATATTTACTCATTTTCGGTGACAATATACGAATCAATTATCAGATTTATCAATTAATTGAAAAGTTATTACCAATTAATTAATTATTTTTTTTACATAATAAACTAATTTAAAAAAAATAAAACACAATTTCATGATAAAAAATTCAATTTAATATTGATTTTCATATATACAAGATGTTTATTCTAAATATATATATTTATATATATATATTCGACAACCCTTATATATATTCGAACGAACGAGCATATTGATAGTTTTATAGGATATTTTTATCTAAAACACACCCCATAGATAGTATGCACGACATTCACGAAGAAAACTGAATGGATATTCCGCAAAAAGTAAATATACAATAGTTAAATAAAATATTGAAGACATTTTTACAAAGGGAAAAGGTCAACGAAAACGCGACCTCCCTTCACTTTTCGTCTCGACAAAGAACCGATCGTTTATTTTCTTTTTTTTTCTCCAACAAACAACCAAAAATAAAATTAAAAAAAAAAGTAAAATAAAATAGAAAAACCCCATACAATGTTTACTCTCTCTGCCCCTCCCCCGCAAAAAAAGGGGAACGAGTGGGTTGATCTGTTAATTTCCCGGGGAATTTAATCGTTGTCCGAATTGCTTTTAATTGTAGAAACACAAAGGATTTTCCGCTTTGTTCCGAATGGACGATTCGTGTGTTCGCTGTGCCACTGCAAAATATTTCAATGTATTTTACTAGACGATTGAAGGTTACCACTTGTAATGTAATCGAATACACCAAGAAATTATTGCATAGTTTTATGCGAAATATTATATATATATATATATATATATATATATATATATATATATATATATATATTCTAAATAAATATTTTTTCTTTTAATATTCGATATATACTATATATCGAATATTTAAATAAAATTTATTGATTATTTATATATTAAAACGAATTATAAATCATTCGTATAAATTATAAATAGTTGAATATGATTTATGTATACTAAAATATACATCTATTTTCATTTTCATTTAGCTTAACGCTTAGAATCTAAATCTGCGTTTAAAAATATCTATAATACATTAAATTAGACAAAAAAAATTAAATAATTATTTTTAGGTATTTTAGGTCATAAAAATACGCTAAAATAAAACACGCAGATTTTAATATAAATTTATGTTTAAATATTATATATAATACAATCAGTGTACTTTTAACTTCAAATTTTAGATATAAACTATGATATAATAAATCTTATTTTTTGTATATTATTTTTACTATATTTCATATTAAGAAATAAATATTATATAAATAGTATTTTTTTAATTAAATTTATAATTAAATATTCAAATTTATATGATTATAAATATTAATATTCGATACATACAAACTTGATAGATTTTTATATTATAATGAAAAAAAAATAATTGATCGATATTTTTCACCTTGTAATATTAAAATATTTTTAGACGATATTTTCAGTGAAAATATATAACGTTTAATTTTAATATGCGTTTTTATTTTATTTTAACATAAGCTATTTCGATCGATGAATGAAAATATACACATATTGACTGTTAAGCGCGCGTGTGTTTTATTTTTAATTTCGAAAAGGAAAAATTTTAATTTAATTTTTTTTTTTGAATATTGGAAAAATGTGTATTGGACTAAGAGATAAAACTAACGCTGCGAAGGTTGTAACTTTTTTTTATGAGCTTAATACGAATAGGGCTACTCGAGCTTTTCGCATATTCGATTTATATTTGAAAAAAAGCTATAAAATCAAAATTCGATTTAGTGGAAATAAAAATTATGAAAAATATATATACCATACTTGAATAGAAAAATATTTAAATTATAAATATTGTTAAAATTAAATACAAAATAAAAATGTACTATAAATATTAAATTGACGATATGTTATTTATTTAATTTCATATATAAAAAATACTTTAATTTTTCTCATATAAATTACAATAAAATTTAGATATTTTTAAATGTAACTAATATAAAATATGATTGAAATAATATATATATATATATATATATATATATATATACATATATATATATATATATATATATATATATATATATGTATATATATATTTTATAATAATATGCTATAATAATAAAATATATATATACATATATATATTTTATAATAATATGCTATATATTTATTAGAAAATAGATTTTTAAATTATATTAAAAAGTAAGTTACTCATATTTACAATTCTATGTATAAAAATTAAGCATGAAGTATTCAAGAAATTTATTATAAATAAATTTTATTAAAATAAAAAAATATATATAAATTCAAAATTTATATTTCAGAATACCAAAAATTATATATAATATAATACTAAAAATAAAATTATTATTTATCAAATATGAAAAAAATATTTCATAAATCTGAATGAATAAAAAATACGCACTTTAATTTTTCGCATTTGTCCTATATTTAGACCATTTAAAGAACTTTATAAAGTATGCATGTATTTGATCTCTCCGATATCCATCCCCCCCCCCACCCATGAATATATCGAACGTGTATGTGTGCTTTTTTTGTATAGTGATTGATGTACTATATCGGTCGACTTTATTTTTGGGATTCTATTTTATGGCGGGTCTATGGCGATACTCCTTTATGGATTTCAGATCTGTTTTCAATGGTTCAGGAGATCTCTTCATTTTTTATTGTCGGCTGTAAAAAAAATAAGATTGAAGAACCCCCCCCCCTCTTCTGGCTTTTCAGATGTTTTTATTATTATTATTTTTATTTAACATTCATGAAAGACGTTTTATATTAATATAAACCATTGCTAAAATTGTTTTCGTTTTTTTTTCTTAACTCTTTCAGACATCATTCATATATATATTTTTTTCAAATTAAATTTTTCACGTAAAAAATATTTTAAAAATATATATTTTTATTATACGAGATAAAATTTAGAAACGTCTTTTCACTCGTATCGCACTATGGATCATTTCAGCTGAAAATATATTATAGTTTTTACTGAAAATTTACTACGTTGCGGTGACTATTCCATTGGTGTCGTTGCACTCGGTTTTTGAAAAAAAAAGTGGAACTTATCGTCGGTCGGAAAATTGAATCGGAAAAATTTCAATTTAAACTTGGTTCGTTTTCCTTTTTAAAACAACTTTATACATCTTTTTCTTTTACGCGAATTCTCTACTTTTTATTGCGTATCGACTGTTCTATAGTATTATATATATATATATATATATATATATATATATATATATATATATATATACATATATTAAGTACGTTTGAAAAGTTGGCGACTTTGAGAAAGTTTATTGCTCGTTATATTGACTAAATCTTGGAAAAATATATCAATTTTCTATTTAAATTATAATTATTATTTGATTCAATGTATATTTTTAATATAAAAAATTGTATATATCTTACTTTTTAACTTGATTAAATAATTATTTTCTTAACAAATTTCAATAAAATCTTATTTTTTAAAAATATATTCATCAATTAAATTATTTGATAAATATTCATATAATATTTTATAATAAAATATGAATAGAGTTAAATGTGGTAAAATATATATCGAAAATATGAAAATTCTTAATTGAAAAAGTTTATTGCGCAATGTAAAATTAAAAAAATATATAGTTTATATTGAAGTTTAATCATTTTAAATATACTCCACATGTAATATAATCTGAAAATAGATGAATTAAAAGTGTTTTATGATGTTAAAATAAATCTAAAAATATTCTCATTTAAAGTTAAGTATTTGCCTACTATATAAATTTTACGTGTTAACACGCATCATTTTCTTTTAAATTTAAAGATCTTTATTATAATTTTAATCTCTTATTAAGAATCAAATATTTTAATACAATTATTATTAATATATTTATATTATTTTTGTTAGTATTATATTTTTTTTTCTCTTTCGAATCGGACTAGAGATTGAAGCGATTATTGATTTTTCAATATAATAAAATAAATTATCAAAATTTTACGAACAAAATACGGCACTTTAAGCTATATTAATATTTTATTTCAACTTTTTAATATACAGGGCGAAAAAAAAACGGTATGTTCAGTTAACTGTGTTGGTTATTTCATATTTAAAAAGCGTTGTTTGACCTTTACTTTTACTACTTATTAAATATAAACAGATAAGCAACTCGAATATGTCGACAAGTAAATTATAAAGCGTTTTTCTTTCGTTTCCAGTTAATTATTATTATTATTAATAATAATAATAATAATAATTTTAATTAATGATGTATAAAAATTACAATGACATACGCAACATCAGCGATTCAACCCCGCGGTGTCACTTGAATGTTTGTTTTTTTTTGTTTGTTAATTAATTATTCTTAACGTAATTTTTAATCGAAAAAAAAAAGGTTGAAGTTGAACGACGAACGACGATTTAATCCTTATAATAAATAAAGTGTGATTCGCATATAAAGGATTATAAGATTTATAAAGTAAATTGAGTTTTAATATTAATATAATTCGGAAGGTTTATTTTTATCGATTAAATATTTTAACTGGTGATTAGAGTAATTTTACGTATTTTTTAGATTATCAATTTAAACTTTATATTTATTATTATTATTATATTTTATATATAAAAGATTTATAATCTAGTTTAGAATTTAAATAATAAATATAAAGAAAACATTTCAAATATAATCAATAATACCGTAAAAATCAATATTTAGAATATTGTTGTTAAATTTAAAAAATCAGATTTTTTTTGGATTATCTAATAGATTAGTTATTGTTAAAAATTTATTTCATTTTTTTATTGTCAATATAAACTATAAATAAATTAGTGAATTTTATGATTAATATTAAACATACGGATAATATGGAAAAATAATTCAATTCATAATTCACAATTTAAATTTGCATATTTAAAATATTAAAAAATCTCTGATAAGCAAAATTTCTAACTCCAATGATTTTTAAAATATATCTGAATATTATTAAATAAAATTTTCTTGAATAAATTGACAAGAAAAATTTCCATAATATCGATTCGCCGTCAAAACGTTTAAAAATATATAATATATGAAAAAAAATAAAAAAATAATAAAAACTACAAAAACGAATGCCTTTTTTTATTTATTTGTTTATTTTTTTTGTGCGTACGTGCGTGTGTGTGTGTGCGTGTATTTACGTACAAGAGAGCTTTCGCTGTTTAAAGCCGGGGGCGGTTTTCCTCGTGCGTCGCATCACAAACAACACGCTCGCGTTTTCCGCTCGGCCGCATTTTCCGGAAGTTTTCCGCACATGAAAAGCGCCGTCGTCCGTTTGCGTCTATCTCTCGACTTTATATATATATATATATATATATATATATATATAAGTGTGTGTATGCGTCCGTTTGTGCGTGACACGTGCGTCATTAGCGGATTGTGCGCCCACGCGAATATTCAGCACTACAACCCTTTTCACGTGCGTGAAACAGTGGTTTTCAAGACATCATTTTTCATATTGTTCTTTATGCGAATATGACGATATTTATTTTTATATTTTTATTATTCATACAAATGGGTCGTTGTACTCGCATTTAATATTTATTTATTTTTTTTAATATTTCTCATATACGAAAATGGTCCAGAAATATGATCACATTTCCAACTGTATATATATATTCATTAAATTATAAATTATTTGATACTTTCTCTATTTTAAAAATGATTTAAAAAATTGTGAATAATTTGAATATCTATTGATTCAACATGAAAATGTTGAATCTTAATTCGAACTATTGAAGTTCTGAAATTCCATAATGGTCGTTAAAGTTCTATTATTCTATTATTATATCATAAACTATTCTATATCAATAATAGGCAAACATTTTCACTTGCGAATTAATAAATTAAAAATATATTATAAATAAAAATACTCATCAACATATCTGTAAAACGACTCATTTTTTTCATTCAATATAAATCATATTAATATTTTATTTTTATTTAATTTCACTTATAAATTATTAAATATCTATATATATATATATATATATTTATTTGTTGAAGATATTTCAACTCGACGATTAACAAGATATCTTGTAACAGCAGTAGAAGTGGTCTTAACGAGTACCAGGCAGGGCAATATTGAAGTGTATTCTTACGTTTTTTTTTTCATCCTCCCTGTTCTTCTTATAAAGACACGCGATATTTCATCGTGGTCGGAAAATTGGGTCATCATTTTCCTGTTCCCGAGAAAAAGAAAAGAAAGCCTCAGAGCGACGCACCAATTTGTTAATTTCTAATTATCCCCGTGTATTTTCCGTATTTAACGAACGTTTTACACGATCCATTTTTTTTTTCAATTAAATTTTATACTATGAGAATGTAATATATTTTTTTTTATTCTCATTCTTTTAATTACTACGACTATTGTAAAATGTAGTATATAATTTAATTTTTTTTTTCATTTAAAAAAAATATATTAAAAATATTATTCTAAATATAAATTTTACTATATTCCTATATTATATATAATATAATGAAAACAGTAACGACGTTTGTATATAATTAAAAGAATGTGTAGTCGTTAATTTTAACGATGAATAATAACGTCTCTTTTTTTTTCTTCAAATTCAATTTATATATAATTAAGATGTGGAAAATTGAACCTAGGAGGTCAAATAATAACGATCCGTTCGAACGCTAATTATATATTTCGGTGCATACTGTGTCATATTCTTGTATAGCAGGAGCGTTCAATTTATTTCAAATACGGTCCGCTAGTACACAAAATATCATATAAATAAAATACAATTTCAAAGAAATATGATTTTTTTAATTAATAATAAATACTCGCTAATTAAAAAATATTAATTATAAAATTGAATAATACATTTTTTATGCATAATAAAATGTAATGAAAAATTGTAATTAATATACGTGTTTTAGTCATTTTATAATCTATAATATTTAAAAATATTCTTTTATTATTTTTGAAGAAGAAATTAAGCGTTTTTTTTTAGATGTATACAAAATTGGCAACATAAATATGTTTTTCAAAATATTTTTCACATTTTAAAAGCATTCCTTTCACATCTAACGTTTTCTTTTTTTGTAAATATTATTAATTAATCGTATTTTTTATCCACAAAATATTTTAAAACTGTTCTGATTCATCTAAAAAAAAAAAAGATATACTAGAATCAATATCATATATCAAGATGAATATAAATATACCATCAAATTTTACATTTGCTTACAAATTTATACGTAATTAAAATTGTACATAATAAACTAAACTTGTTCTTATTAAGGCCACAGATTTTCTGTATAATTCTATTTTATATATTTTAATATATAATTTAAAAATAATGTTTTTTTTTAATAATTTAATCAGTATTCATTCAAGGTCTAGAATGTGGACCGAATACGGAGTAGAGAACGTTAATTTAGCACCCCTGTCGTTCAAGAATACACATATCCAAGGTTTTATCGATCGCGGCACCGAGAATAAATAAAAAATACAGTCATTATTATTATTATTATTACGATTATTATTATTATTATTATTATTATTATTATTATTATTATTATTATTATTATTATTATTATTATTGCGATTATTATTATTATTATTATTATTATTCTATCCTCACAATAACAAAAGACCCCTTATTGAGGCCACTCTATCTTTTTTTAGGGGGGTTGTATAAGATGTGCGACATTCGTTCGTCATAAATAGTCGTATAAACAGGGTGATCAAAAAAAAAAAATAGAAAAAATAAAAAAATAATATAAAAAGGAAAAAGGCGGTTGGTCCTTAATGAGAAGTCTCGCCAAAATAATCGTGATTTACAGGACGCACATGTTCGTTTTCCGATAAGTTTTTTTTTACTATTATTATTATTATTATATCATATTTATGACGTCGTAATTCAAGCTTATAAAAGCGACATTTTTATGTATGATAAACGATATATATTGAAGATAATTCGTTAGTATTGTTAAGAACGACCTTTAATAATTAATTATTTATAATAATATATAAATATATATTCTAATATTATAAATATCGATACAAATAAAAAGTATTATATATACTATATATAGGTATATATTAAAATTATCAGTTTTCAAACAGCGATATTCTCCAATATTTTTATTTATTTCTTTAAATATTTATCCAATATAGAAATAAGAAATCTTTTTGCTTATAAAAGCCACTTTTCAACAGTTATCTATTATGGAGACCACAAAAAATATATAAATCGAAAATATTTAATCATTAAAGCTTAGATAAATTAAGTTGACCGTGGAAATATTATTTAATATAAAATGACGAAAGACCGAACTTATATTTCAAAAGTCGCAAAATTTTTATGTTTACTTTAAAATACATATATTTCATATTAAAAAACATAAAAACTTTATATATAAAATACCAAAAAAAAAATATATATATATATATATATATATATATACAAAAATCACCACACAAGGACATAAAAGGTCACACTTGTTAGCTCAAAATGCCACATGCGGCTTTAAGGCCACAGATTCCGCATTTCTGAATTAATATTTAAATATGTTTATTAATATATATTTATTTTAATATATTTAATATTTAAATATTTTCTAAAGATATAAAGAAATATTTTATTTTAATATAGAATAACGAATTATCAATTAAACTATTTTAGATATCACATCAAAAAATAATAATACATATCAATATATAAAATATTTAATTTATAAATTTATATAATACATAACTTTTAGTTTGTATACATATACGAGTGAATGTGTGTGTGTGTGTATTGAGAAAAAACGATATAGAAAATTCTTACCTCTCGTTGCTGCAATTCGGGTAACATTTTTTTTGTGCTCTCGTTCGACTGAAAAGCGGATATGTTTTTCTTTTTTCGGGGCACGAAACGGGAAAAGCTCCCCTTTGTATTGTTGAAATATGTAAATTTAAATTTAAAGATAGTGATCACTACGAAAAAGATGCTTACTATATATATCATATACTTACAGATTGAACAGATTTGATTTACTCGAGTGCGACGACACAGTGCGAATACACTAGTAGTTTTTCTTTATATATACCGTGGAAAATTGAAAACGGATCGGAGTTTTCTTTAGATTACGCTTTTCTATATTTCGAGTATCGTGATAATAATAATAATGTTTTATTTAAATTATAGAATCTCCGGGGTGCTCTATTCAATCGTCGTACAGATGTAAATTGAATGCGTAAATTTTATATTATAAAAATTATACGGAAAATTCTTCGTGAAATAGAAAACGTCATTATTAATTTTCCAGGAAAAGTTGCTATTGTATTTTAAAATTATATCATAATATTCATTTTTCAATCAATTTATAAATTATAAGACTTTTTCTATTAAAATATATAATGAACTTTTTTCAATATATTACTTATTACGAATATTAATATTTTGTATGAATTAAAATGGGTAATATTTTTATATACATTACTGAGTCGATAGCTCTTGATTGAACATCGAAAATCGAGTTCGTGTATATGTATGTTAAGGATTAGAAATCTTATTTATGTATCACATAATTTAGATATTTTTTAATGAATATATCTGGAACAGAGATTGCCAATTTTTTACTATCCATACGTCAATTTATGGTATATGACTTAAAATTCAGGTACTTTACAAATTTTTATTCAAAGTTATAGTTTGGATGAATATTTTGTAGGTCTTCTTAAAAAAAATAATATCTGAAACATATAAAACGTATAAAACACGTCACTCGTAATCGTGTGTTGCGCCACATGTTGACTACCCCTGATTCTAGAACGTTACTTTTGAAATTATTATTTTTTTAAATCCACTTTTTCAGTTCGTATTTTTTACATCAATTTCATTAATTACACAATTAATTATATATATATATATATATATATATATATATATATATATATATATATATATATATATATATATATATATATATATATATATATATATATATATATATATATATATATTTCTCATAAATATTATAATAAGAAAAAATAAACTAAATTTTAAAAATAACTTGTTCATTAAGTAATCTTGAACAATATTGATTTTCGCACTTTATTGACAATATATGTATATAATCAATTATAATGGAATAATTTTCTAAAATTATAATTTATAATACTCATTGATACTGTTCATTATATATATATATATATATATATATATATATATATATATATATATATATATAAAGTTAATTTTTAATTATAGATCGAATTAACTTTCTTGCGAGGGTGTATTATCGAAAATTTATTTGTAACATTTTCTAAAAGCAAATAATAAATATAATTTGACCGTTAGAATTAGACACGTAGTAACTGTAGACATTTTGATAATGCCGTTACATTATAAATAGCTATAGAAACGTTATAAATAGATCTTTCTTTAGCCCGTTTATAAATAGGCAATCGTCTTCACTTGGCGTGGGACGTGATTTTATTTTATTTTTGTATTTTTTTTCTGAATGTAACTTTCAATTAAAATCGCATTGAAATATTTATTAGATCGATCCGGGGGTTCGTTTTTAGTTTTTTTTCCTCTTCTTGTATGTAACGATTTAAAAATAAAATAAACCGGGACGTCTTTATCTACGAGTCTGAAATTGATGAAAATAATGCGCTGAAATCGACTATTAGAAGATCGTTTATTTTATTTTATTTTTCTTAAATTTTTCGCCCACCGTTTAAAATTATTTTTAATCATATTCATTATATTCAATAATGATATAATATTAGTATTTTTGTCGATTATATATATATATATATATATATATATATATATATATATATATATATATATATATGTTATGCTAAAAATATTTTCAATGCCATCTTGAACATAATATCTGTTTTAACGTTTCTCAATCTTTATAATTTTAATAAAATGAATTCATTTATATATAAGTAATATGAAATTAATATATTTTTATATCTTTATATTGTCTTGTTAATTATAATTGCTAACTATATAAATATATAAAATTATTATATATAATTCTTGTAAAAAAACTATTTACCTATACATTATAATATATTGAAAAAGATTATGATATATACAATTTAATATAATTAAAAAACATTTAAAATTTATAAATACGTACAGCATTAAATAATATAATAAATAATTTCTAAAAATTAATTCACTTAAAGCTCAAATATTTTGATTTATATTTATGCAGTTATTGATACAAATACTTCTTGCGGATTTAATAAATTTAAAAAAAATGTTGAAAACCGCTGATATATGCGATAAGTTATTATGAAACAAAAAAATATATATAATAATCCTCTGATTTTTATGCATAATGAAAAAAATATAAACTACCAGACAAACTATATTTACATACAATATAAATAAATCTAGTGTGGGTTTGAACTAATGTTTGGGTTCACATTTTTTTAATATATATATATATATATATATATATATATATATATATATATATATATATATATATATATAATGTGTTGATCCGAAAGTATAATATATTTAACAAAACGGTTATATCGTGTCGAAATTTTAATTTTTTTTCAGCTGAAAAATACATCCTATTTATTATTGATAAAATTTGTATGCCGCTGAATATTATTTATTCATACGTATTTCATTTTATTTCACAATAACAATAATAATAATGAAAAATGAAAAAAAAAAGTTTTTTTTACTGTCGAAAATCGCAAAAGCTTTACTCTGAAAGTAAACCGTTTAACGTTACGAGTTTTTTTACATTATATATATATATATATATATATATATATATATATATATATATATATATATACCCTTCGTTCATGAATACCGATTGACCTTTTGGTATGCTGAAAATTTGCGGAATTTTTTGATTAAATTACTTTTTTTTCAGCTTATTAAAAAACTCACTCCTCATATATGGATGTCGATTTGATAGAAAAGTAACCCTTTTATATATATATATATATATATATATATATATATATATATATATATATATATATATATATATATATATATATTATTTTTATTTTATGTAAAATTTAAACTCGTTTGATCTAAGTATTACTATTATTATTATTATATCGTTACATTTATTTTCGTTTAATGTGATCGATAAGATTGTAGTATATATATATATATATATATATATATATATATATATATATATATATATATATATATATATATATATATAGTTGTTATACATTAGAATAGTGTAATAAATTATATGTTGACAATTCAGTGAAGAAAATCATACGATAATAAAATCATTTGCATCATTAAGTGTAATAATATATACACGATAACTATTGCTTAACGCCAGGTCTGTACAAATGGCGGTTCGCAAAATATTTTATTAATAAGTTGTGTAATTCGAATGCCCGATAGTTAATTCTGTTAATCGTATAATTATTTTTATGACCAATTTTGCTTATAGTATTAATTCTCTAATATTTTGTAAATATGTTTTTTATATTTTATTTAGTATTTTTCAATTAAAAATATGCATGATAATTTATATATTAAAATTAATTATGAGAAATTGAATAAAATGGAAATAATATACATGAAAGATATATTTTTAATAAGTTTCAAAAATAAAAAAAAATCATTCGGATTTACGGTTTACAAAATTTAGCAATATGCAAAACCACAGAAATTTACCACGGTGCAGAACCATTAAAAATAGTAAACCTTTTTTATATTATAAAATATAATATATATATATATATATATATATATATATATATATATATATATATATATATATATATATATTCTATTTTAAAATAGCAAACTATTCAATCAAAAAAATAATATCAATAAATTTGTTAATATTGAAATATCTTTTATGAAAACATATCGAGAAACTATTGTATTGAAAAAAAAATACATATTATTTACCGAATGTAAATTATACGTGTTTTTTGTTGTAATAGCGTTTTGTGTTGAAAACATTATGAATCAAGGGCAATATTTAGCTACACACACATGTGTGTGTGTGTGTGTGTATTTTATATATGTGTGTATGTTTTTGTAGTTACACTTTCGTCGAATAACAAATATTTCAATTGTTTTTCTGTAAATATTTTATGTGCTATTTATTATCTTTAGAGTTTTATCTGTCATAATAACCCATAAAAGAGATTTATATAAATCGTTCAAAAGCTGTAATGCAAATGGATTAAATCGATTGCAATCGTTCGTTTTGTTTACGTGACCTTTGAAGTTCAATAATCTATTTTATGCCAGATAATCTTTGTAATTTGGGGACAATATTTGTGTTCAACAATTGCATAGATCAGTACTATTTTAATATAATTATTTTACATATAACATACATATATTATTTTTAAATTTTGAGAATGCTCAGTCGCGGTTATTATTGATAATTCGTTCCTCTTTCTCTTTCAACCGTACAAAAATTAATGAAAATTTTGTAAAATTTCAACTATTTAATTTTACACACAAAATATATGGAAATTTTTGTGTACAATTTTTGAAAACAAGCTAATTATGTCAGAATATTTTTTTAAAAGAAAAAAATAAAATGTTCAATTTTTATATATAGATGTGAAATTTTAATAATACATCTTTCAAACACAAAAATTAGTTAAAAACGTATACAATTATAAAATTTATATCGTAATTAAGAACATTTTGATTTATATTTTTATAGCGTCGAACGCAATAAATCAATTTTAATGCATAATATTCCAAAAGAAGTCAAGTTCGCCTAAATTTTATTACATTTCGCGTAATTTTATTAGCATTTCGGCGCATTAATTCAGGTACATTTTTCATATTAACTGCGAAATTTTCCAAAGGTCGTGTTTAAATGAACTCGAAAGCCTCGCACAAAAATCCATAATAAAAAAAATGAATATATTTAATTAATTTTAATACTGGATCGTTATAAAAAAAATAACAAACTTTATTTTTAAACTTCGTTTTACCGTGAATAAAAATATATAATATATAGGAAATAATATCTATCGTTGTTTACAATAAATAAAATTCGCCGGATAGTCGGACATTAATTTGATTTATAATAATAATAAATCGAATTGATATGTAATATAATGCGAAAATAAACGTTATTATTTTTCAACCGTTGTAAATCACGTATATAAAATGCGAACGTTAATTGTAAATCTTTATATATATATATATATATATATATATATATATATATATATATATATATATTATGGGACTGTTCGAAAAATTGTTGCTTCCGATTGCTGAAAGGTCACTGAAAAAAAAATAACACAAAAATGTCAATTAAATCGTTGTTTTCGAATTATACAATACAATCGTATATAGAATTATATCATTAAAAAATCATTATGAGTGCAGAAAATATTTTATATTGATCGTATATATTTTATTATTATTATTAAAATATATAATGTTTTCGATCGATCAATTAATAATCTGAGTATTTACAAGACGATTTAAAGATATGAAAAATCGTTTAAATCTAATATAAGACCGGTTTTTTTCAGCTTATCTATTTATCGAAAAATGTATCGACACGAGTTCAGACTCTTAAAAGATTGAAATTCCGATCGAAAAAAAAATGTCATTTTATATAATATCAGATGCCCCCCTTTTATTATTTATTATATATATATATATATATATGTATATTTTTTTGTATATGTAGAACGATGTCGGTGTATTATTTAATTTTGACCGAACGTCGTGCGCCGTTATATCGATTTTAGTCGTATATATATATTATATATTCCGCTTCGAACTAATTTGAAGTCTACACGGTTCCCGGGGTCAAGGCCCCGATATCATTAGTAGGGAAAATTGACATCATAGACGAGAAGAATGACTGGCTTTTCGCAAACAATAATGCCGTAAAAACTTTTCATCGTGAATCTTCCGACGAACGTCATAAATCTTCGTGCATGAAACGAACTAATGACCGATTGATGAACGAAAAGAGCGTCGTTTTAACGTCGATTATATATTTATATATATATATATATATATATATATATATATATATATATATATATATATATATATATATAATATTTTTCATACATCTGAAAAATTATTTTCAACTTTCGAACAATATTTTTGCTTGTTAAAAATGATACTATTTACACAACTAATGGTATATTTTATATATGACAATATCGTTTTTATAATATCATACAATACTAAAAATATATAAAAATTATATTTTTAGTCAGATATTATTTAGCAATGTAAACAAAATTAGATCTTTAACATATATAAAAAAAATTATACATCGCCGAGTTAACAAAATAAAACATCACTTTTTCTACTATGTCAAATTTATCAATAATTGTTCAATACTAAAAACTAGACTTTCAAAATTTAACGTACGACATTATAATATATATTTTATATGTTATTAAAAATAAAAATTAAGTATATTTTGTACCGAAATAGACGCATTTTATTTTATCTTTGATGTGTTTAGTACGACATACTTATGTATTAAGCGTGTCAAACTCTCTATCGCGATATAATCCAAAGATTACTTGGCACTGCTCAAAGTCTGCATATTTTTTTTTTCACCACCGCAATCGTCCGATAAAATGGAAAAATAATATTTTTTTTTAAATATTTCGTAATATATTTAAAAAAAAATACATATATATTGAAAGAATTCAAGCTGCTTGATCCGCGCGAAAATTTTACATCATTGTTTATACAAAAAAAAAAAAAAAATCTAATTATAGTTAATATTTCATATATAAATATATATGAAATATTAACTCTTTTTAAAATGTATTTTTTATTAAGATATTTTCGATTTATATAATAATAATTTAAAGCTTATTCAATCTTTGAATACGATTCAAACAAATATTAATCGTCGCTTAATATATATATATTTTTTTTAATTTAATCTTTTAAAACTAACATAAATAAATAGATCGCACCTTATATTTTTTTAATCAAAATAATAATATTTTTGATTAATATTAATTGAAATAAAAAAATTATCGATATATGTATTGTTCATAATCGGTCACATTTTTACGGAATCACACCATGCACTCTAAACGTTTAGCCACATCAATAACTCTAACGACGTCTTAAAAGTGTAATCGTTCATAAATCAATGTTTTATATATATATATATATATATATATATATATATATATATATATATATATATATATTTAAAAGTAAAATATAATGAAAATATGATATATTATTCCGTTCGATAGTACATTTCATTTATTATTTGATACGCAGTATTGACATAATATATCAAATACAATTTATAACTGTCTATTATTCTACGTGTCATTCCAGTGACTTATTATAGATGAAATTTTGCTCTTAAAGTTCTATTAATAATATATTTCAACGTATATGTTACTGGCAATTTATCAAAATCAAAAACTACATAAATTTCTCATTATATACATATATATGGTATATACAAATAAATAAACATTCACTTTCAACATTTACACTCCATATATTCATTATTAATTTGTATAATATAATTTAATTTTATAATAAAAAGTATTAAAACTCGATATATTTCGATTATGTCAACTTTTATACATTTAACCCTTTGCATTTGAGATGTTTTTACCACGTTATTGGCAATTTTTTTATTCCAAACTTAAAAGAAAAATTAAATCATTCATATTTTAATATTTTATATACCTCTATTGTTTAACGGTTTTATATGGATTTATTGAACAAATTTCTAAACCAAAAAAAAAAACAATTTTCACCACCATTTCAGAAATTTCAAAATTTGATTTATGATTACTAGTAGTCGAAAACTAATTTATGATAAAAAAAAATCAATTTATACTTTATAATATTATATAGAAATAGAAATTAATATAAATAGTTATTGCTGTGCATAGAGTTTTCGCATTATTCTAAGAGATAATGCGAAAGACAATAAGCACTTCTCTAGTGCAAAGGGTTAAACATTTTTCTTTTCAAAATGTTATTTGTTTATTATTTATATTTCAATTATTAATTAATTATGATAAAAAAAAACGTATTAAATATAGAATCGTTCTGGTTTAAATTAGCGTTAAATAATATATGGAACGTATAATAATAATATTCTATTGGTGCCATGTGAGGTATATTCGAATTATTCAATGACGTGGAAATTGAACTTCTAAAGATATTTTCGGCTTAGAAAATGGAGTGTGAAAACAATTGAAATGAAAATAAATCCGATAATTTATTCTTGTGCTTTGTTTTTTTTCTCACTCTCTCTCTCTCTCTCTCACTTTATTTTTCTCACGATATATTTTTATATATATTGTATGTGTAATAAATCTGAAAGATTAGAATCGAAATCAACCCCATCCCTTATGAAATGAAATATGCTGTTCCGATTGAAAAGCTCCATCCGAATAATCGGATTTGAATATGAAGCTTTTGCACTTTTGTTCGTTCGGTCGGAAGTGAAAGCGGCGATTAAAATTATGAAAAAAAAAAAAATATATATATATATATATATATATATGAAAAAATCAGAAATGATTTATTTATTATATTTGTAAATTTATTTATATTTTTTTTTTATATTTGACGAAAGAAAAATATATTCGATGTTTGCGTTGATAATGTGAATTTGTTATAACGTCGACGGATTATCCGAATTGAAGGAGATATTTCATATTTATTATATATTCCGGATTCACAATGGAGTCCATATGGACTCTTTAGATGTCAATGGATAACAAAAAGTCCACGAAATATAAAAGAATTTTTTTTTCGATATACAACATCGAAAGAGAAGTAAAATTATTTTTATCTTTGATCTGAAAAATGTTATTCGACATATTAACATGATAATTTTATAATAAATTACATAACGTATTATATTATTAAATTTTATTCATTTAATATAAATATATAAATTATATTAACAATTTTGAAAATATATTATCTATTATTAAAACATCATTGACCTAATATATTATATATATAATAATATGATATAGTAGTACGTTTTAACTTCTAACTTCGCGCATAATTCTAAACGATTTACATGTTTCAAAATTCTTTTACCGCATAATAATAATAATAAAATTATATTAAAATTTTAATAATTTTTAATATTAAAACCTTCAGCGTTAATGATAATAATAATAATATGCAGCAATTTCATTAATTTAAGGCCGCGAATGTAGGGAAGACTTAATTAAAATAAACGATCGATTCGCTGAACGCCTCGCGTTATTAAGTTAACTAAGATCTATGACTACATCGCTAACTAATATATTAGATTTTATCATTAATATATATATATATATATATATATATATATATATATATATATATATATATATATATATATCAATTATTGACATTCATAAAAAACGAGGAAGCATTTTATTTCCGCGTTCGCGAAATCGAAACGGCAGACATCTGAAAATTTTCATATTTCAGCCAAAAAAAAAAACACGCACTGAAAACTGCCGCTATTTCAGAATCAAAGTGTTTCCTATATTATTATTATCATTATTTTATTGCTCGTAAATATACGTAATATTTATTAATTATATTTTTTTTCTCTCTTCCGGTAGAAACGCGTGTCTGGCGAACGATAAATATTTATTATTATAATCGGCCTCATCGAAAATTCGACTTTTTAACGACTTTAAAGATCTAATCTGCGTAATATGAGGAGATTTCGAGAACATCGCATTGCTCTGATTAAACATAACTTTAGTAATAAACTATATTCATATATATATATATATATATATATATATATATATATATATATATATATATCCGTTTATATGTTGCCGTTTGGCACTTGAAGATTGCCAACTATATATTAAAAATTATTCATTCTGTTCAAAATTTATATAAAAATTTCATATATGAAATAGAACAACTATCAATCGACAATAGAATAATTGTAGAATATCGCATAAAATCTTTTTTTTTTTTATTTTTACCATCAAATTCATACATTTTATTCAATATGATAAAATTACACGATATTATTATATAGTATTTTTACGATCGTCTTTTAAAAAAATATTTTCATAACCTACGTCACAAATCAAACTTTCAATAATATTCACAACTTCGAGACCGATTTCCGCTCTTATATATCGTACATATATATATATATTTGCAAACTTTTCTAACAATTTTTCACTTGAATAGAAAATATAAAAAAAAAACAGTTTGAGAACCGTCTCTCTCTCTCTCTCTCTCTCTCTACATATATATATATATATATATATATATATATATATATACAATCTGTTTTATATTTCGAACGCCGATCGTATATACAGCGAGATTAAACGTTTCGCGCATACGGCCGTGATTTACCGAAAATTTTCGATATTTGTATTTATTTTTATTTATATATATATATATATATATATATATATATATATATATATATATATATATGTACATGTATGTTTTCATTTTTATTTTTTATTTTTTAAGTCGTTAACGGCGGTCGTGTCACGTGTTCGTATGACAAAGTGTTTTGTTGCGGTCACGGCGGGTCATCGTGACCGGCTGTGCCACTGCGGATGTGCCAAATTAAGACGGTAAAGAGGCACAAATTGACACTATTTCGGTTGAAACACGTCTTCAACTTTTATAGACTATGATAGAGACGATGACGATTGTATAATGTGTGTATTTTTTTTTTTTAATTTTCACATATTAAATAATATTTAATGTATTATATAATCACAAGTCGATTATTCGCGCTAAGAATTCCATAGACATGTGAAATAACTAATACATTGGTTCTAAATAAAATATATTATTTTATAATATAGAATTTTAAAATACGTGACAATTTAGAGATATTGATTATCATGTGAATAATTGAAGGTTATCGTTCTTCAATAAACTAGATTATTTTAATTATAGGAAAAAAACAGAAGGAATTATATCATTGTATATATTCATGTGACAGATGATAAATAGATATGAAAAAGAATTGAACATGTAATTCAATATTTATAATCATTTCTTCTGAAAATGTATATATATATATATATATATATATATATATATATATATATATATATATATATATAATATAAAAATGTAGTATTTTATTATTTCTGGGTAAGGAATAGCTTGTTAATCTATTATGTATTATATTTTATATTTCGATCTAATTAATATAAGAATCAATTAATTCTCCAACTTATATAATTTTCGACTTATATAGTATTTCCTGATATACGTAATTCGCATATTAAATTTAAATATTCATGATCAGATTGAAAAAGATAAAATCGGAAAATTAGCGTCATAAAAATCACGGTAGTTTACCATATAATACTATATATTAATTTGATTTAAAATATTTCACTTTTAATTTCATATATCTATATACTTCAATTATAATTACGCACTCAACGTAATAAACGTCTATAGAAATATTTGTATATATTCATATTTTAATTTCTCACATATTTTATATCAATACATTCAAGATAAGAATTGATACTAGAAACATGCAAAAAAAAAAAAAACACAAGTATCAATATTTTGAAATGACACTCATCTTATATAACACTATTTTAAACATTATTATAATTCAACGATATTAATCAAATTTTCAAGTGGCGATCCCGCATACGATGTGTTAATAAAATTTTTAAGTCAGTTTAAAATATTCACAACATAAATATTTATGTCGAATATTGTTTTCGTAGTTTCACTAGTTTTACATACACACATATGGTGTGTTTATTATATATATATATATATATATATATATATATATATATATATATATACCGATATATAAAAGTTTATAAACGTGTTTAATCTACGTCGGCTCGAGAATGCCATGTCTAGTGCTATCTTCGAAATTACACTTCAGCGCTCGCATCGCGTTCCATGTTCACGTTTATATTCACTTCTACATAAAATATATATTATATATATATATTATATAATAAAATCGTGTCATGTACACTGAATTTATACCGTTAAATAAATTAAAATTTAACATGATACATGCCGTGCGTGTGCAAACACCACACGAGTGCCCCTAAAATTTTACACGTTTTCTTAACAATTATAACGCAAAAATCGACTACTAGATATATCTTCAAGTTTTCGTCGAATTTGTATTACGAAAAAATTGACTAAATATATATATATATATATATATATATATATATATATATATATATATCATAAAAAACACTATAATCAATGATTATGTATATAATTATTTTAAAATATAATTAATTTTATTATATTCTCTATGCGGTATATTGTGTTTATTAATTAATCATATAATATAGCAGACAACTAATTATATAATAATATAAATGTATAAAATATTAATATAAAAACTAATCACGCACGACTGAGTCTTTTTCGTTCACTCGCTAACATAAGCAACATTGACAATTATATATATATATATATATATATATATATATATATATATATATATATATATATATATAATATTTTTTTATGCAGTAATTAAAACATTGCCGTAACGTGAAGGTTAAATTTCATACGACAAACGATTCAAACGGAAACAAACGTTTAATTTCTATTGGATGTTGCATATCCAATCAAAATTTACAAATACACACTCATTTTCATATATACATACCGTTCGTTTTATACAGCGATTGTCAACCTTTTGCTTTTCACGCACCATAAAATTTCCATTAAAATTCTTATTTAGAAGATCTACTCCAAAAAAAAAAAAAATTCTAAAGCATATCAATATAATATATATAAAGTATAATGTATCGTCGCTAATGTTATGGTGATCCACATGTTGACTACCCCTGATATAATATAAAAGATTACTGAAACATATATAAAATAATACAAATATTCGACATTATAATTAATTATCACATTTCAATTCCATTATATAAAATTAATATTAAATAACAAAAATAATTAATCGCACATACAAATAGATTAAAATCGATAATAAGACATGATTGTTAAGAAGAAAATCACATATGATCAAATTAATCCATAGTAAATAGTTAAACATTTTGACCTTTAGCGCGTTGAATTTATTCGTTATATCCGTTAATTCGCTACACGAGCATTCGTTATAGCCTATTTAAAAAGTGCCACGTGTACGTTTCGATCTCATTAAAATTATTATTTAACGATATAAAACATATATATATATATATATATATATATATATATATATATATATATATATATATTTAATATATATTATATATAAATATAACGTAAGCTTCGTCTGATTTATGTCCTTTGTTCCGCGAAGGAAATCGCCTAATCTCATTTAGAATATCGTCTCGTTTAATCTACTTAATTTAAACTTAACTCTTGGCACGTATCGACGCTATATTTTTTGATTACGACGTCGCATACAGTTACTAATATAATATTATATATTATTATTACGTCATGGACACGAATGTAATTATTGAAATGTTTATTTTAGCGTTTTCAGCGTTCTCATATCGACCGTTAAAACTGAATTCTGAGCGATTTATATAAAATTAAAATTTAATTTTATATTGATTTATTAAATGTTTCGAATGTCATTCGTGTTAATATTTCATTATTCGATGATATATCACAACTTGTGAAAAATCTTATATATATATATATATATTTTTTTTTCCATTTTATTTTTACCTCTAAACGATGTTTTTTTTATAATATTTATTTTTGACATACTGACTGAAAAAAATATAAAAATATATATTATAGATCTCTTAGTTAAGATGAAAAGCAAGATATGAACTTCAAACTGAAATAAATTATATTTACAATTTATAATTATATTATTTAAAATATATATAAAACATATTTTATATAATATATAACTGAAATGTCAGTGAAAAATATGTCTGAAAAAAAAAATAGTTAAAATGTTCTGAATTATTTTTGAGTGATTTTCTCGAGTAAATCAAAAATAATTTGCAATATATATAATTTAATTTCGAAAGCCATTTACTAAATTTAGATTTTGATGTCTCCTGATAACGTTATTAAAAATGACCTTCTTTTTTGATTGTTTGATCGAATTGCTTGCTATAATCAAATTTTTGGATTCACGTATATAACCATTATATAAAAAAAAATATTTTTATACTTTTACTAAAAAAAAAATATTATTTTAACAAAATATTTCGAACGATTTATTCCCATTAATATTTATATAATAGTCATTAATATAATATATCATCAATTATATTTCAATTACACTTTATGTTACGTGATAATAAATGACCATTCAAATGCATATAAATTATATGCGTTCGATTTAATTAAAAGTTTTACACGATTTATTAAGTGTGAAAATAATTTAATGATCAATATAATTTATTTCTATAAAATAATTGATTTTCGACCATTTTTCTCGTAAATTGGGCAATCGCTAAAAGTGGGTTAAGTTATATTTTAATATCAACGATGTACTAATTTTAAGGGTTGAGGGTGGTAAATTATGAACGCAAAACGCACCGAAATATCGATAATATTTTATGATATTCATAAAATTCTTTATACGGTTATAAATTTATATTCGTTCATTATGTTATTTTTTTCTTCTATTTTTATTTCCATTGGATTTATTTATCTTTATATAAAATAATTAGATAAAAAATTTCTAGATACCTATCAAGAATTATATATTATTTTTATATATTTAAAAAATATATATATTCATATAAAAAAAATATGCTGTAATAAAAATATATGATTTTTATCAAACAATATTTCATTATTAATATTTAAATTTTGAAATATATATTTGTAATATTTTCAATATGATATATTAAGCTATATTTTTCATACTAATTTAATTTCAATATTTAAAAACAGATTTTATATATTATAAATATATCAATCATAATATTGTTATTAATATAATACTAAAATTTCAAACAAAATTATTTATTAAAATATATATTTGTAATATTTTTATATATTTATATATTTTTATGCAACAATATAATATTTTTTATATTATTATATTATTTATTTTTTAATATTATTATGGAAATTTCAAATCTCGGACATTTTCTAAATGTAATAACACATCGATTTATATATATGATTAAAATGGAAATATTTATATATAATATTATATATAAAACATTTCCTATTAGATATTCATTGAAAATATTCTGAACGTCATATCTTTCTATATTGCAAAAAAAAACACACACACACACACGCACGCACGCACGCACAATATTTCGATAAAACATCAATAAATATTAATAATAATCTATTTTAAAATCGATTTCGATTCATAAACGTGAATTTTTTTCCACGTTCTTCGAGTGTGAAATGATCGATGATCAGTCATCAAAGGTTCGAAACACTTTTCGCCGGTTGTTTCGTAGAATGGGCACGGAAGGTTTCCATGGATGAGGGTTTTACATCGGAGACGATTCGGTCCACAATCACATTCTGGTTGAGTGACTCCTTTGACCTGTCGATTTCGCTCTTTCAGTTTTATAACGTCGTGTGGACGATGCACAATTTGCACACGGGGCTCATCTTTTTTTATTATTATTATTAATTTTTTTTTTAAACACTTTCGCTTTATATATTTTATATTAATATTATATTAATAAAATATATTTAAATTATAGACGAAAAAAAAACGATAAATCTAAATCACGATTATTATTATTATTTTTATTTAATTTTTGACGCTCATTACTCGAATCTCAAAAAAAAAAGTATAAACGGAATTTAATCATTTATAACGAATCATTTTGATGTTCAACGAAGCACGACTTTACCATTTATCAACGTTGTTCTCAAACATCTAACAAATTATTGTATATATATATATATATATATATATATATATATATATATATATGTATATATATATATATATATATATATAAATATATAAAAACTAAATATATTTTTAGATACAACATGAAGCGAAATATTTTTAGAAAATCTGAAAAAAAATAATTTTCTTCGTAAACCATTAATGATATTGTTTTTGAACACCGTCATCAATTTAAACACAAAAGTAAAGTATAAAAATATTAATAAATAAATATATATAATGCTGCCGTTTTATATTTTTCATATATACCATATATATTAATATCTAAATTAAAAAATGATATCATAAAAAATATATCAACAATTATGGTATAAACGTGTAAAATATTATCAAATAGATTAATATTCCGAGAATTTCGATTTCGGAACCCTTATATATATATATATATATATATATATATATATATATATATATATATATAATCGTTATCACACGTGTTGCTCAATATTTTCATCAATAAATTCTAATTATAAAAATTATCTATATCAACGTTTTTTCCATTATATATAGTGCATGTATATAATATATATAAATATTTTTATTCTGCGACGACGATTTAAGGTAAATCTTATCTAAAATTATCTAATTCCCGGATTATCGTGTATTTCGTTTGTGTCGATTGATTTCAATTAAACGGCATTATTATTGTTATTTCGGCCATTTTTTTTTTAACATTGTAAAACCTCATTGTTCCGTTTTTATTACACTTTTATTTGTTTGTCGACATTTCTGCGATACATTATTTTTATTTTGCTATCAATATAAAGGTCACGCGGTCAACTGACTTCATATTTTGATTTTAAATTTCGAGACCTTTTTATTATTACGATTCCGTATCTTCTCAAAAATATTTAATATTTTTTCAAATCATATATATATATATATATATATATATAGTATGAAATATATCACTAAATATAATTATAAATGCTCGAAATTAAATAATTATCTTTTTTATAATTAAAGTATAAAATTTATAAAAGACTTTTGTCGATTTATATTACATGTAATCCTTCAAAATTAAAACATTATCTATATAAAATAGTAGATTTACTTACATAATATCAAGTCAAAATCAAATCATTATTTATATAAAATATTTTTAAAATTCTTTTTAATATATAAATACGCAAAATTATCGATTGTTTGTATAGATATTTAGAAAATATATTACAGATTAATGTGGATTTTCATTTATAACATATTTCGAAACTTATAAAAACGTTCAAAGTCTATTATATATACGGACTAAGCACAATAAAAATTATAATCCTGCAAATACTCAAAACGATAAAGAGCGGATTTATAGCACAAAACACGCTTATAAAGATAAAAATTTGTATATATATAAATATATATATTTTCTTTTAAAGAAGTCAAAGGAAATCAATAGAAATTGAATTGATATTCGTCAACGACGATATAAAACAATAAATTAATTGTCGATAATATTCATTAAAAAAAAAAAAAAAATATATATATATATATATCATCGTTAATATGATAAAATAAGCATTGTTCTATGAAAAACGAAATTTATAACACTTAATATTGCATATTTGTTAAAAGTGTGGTTTTGAACGGATTTATGCATAAATATTGATATTTTCATTAATAAATTGATGTGATAAGGGTTGTTTTTGTATGTGTTAATTCAGCACTTCACAGAGAGCTGAAACGGGTGAGCTATTTCAGGAAATGCAAACGAATATAGGTCAATGAAAATTAGTGAACCCATATTCAATTTCAGTGCGGGTAAACGTTCCTTTTATATTACCACACCTATATATATATATATATATATATATATATATATATATATATATATCATTTTTCATGTTTAAATATGGAAATCGATAACATTTTAACACTTTACAGTCGTTAATTGTATGAAAAAACCATTGTATTGTATTTTGCATAAAAATATTTTTAGAATACAAATCGATATTAATCGATATTTTTTTATAATACAAACCGATTATTGACAGTTTTCTCAAATAATACGTACAACGTTTAATAATTGTGATGATCAAATATTTTTTTCGGTGAAAAAAAAAAAGTGAACACAAAATCGTCTATTATTATAAAATGAAGAAAATTTCGACGATCGACTTTATAGACTCAAAAACACATACTTCTGTCGATTTGAAAATTCGATATCCCTTTCAAAGGATCAACACATTATAAACTATGTTTATCAATGTGAAAACTTTAGAAATTTAAAGAAAAAGCCGTTAAAATTTTGATAATTCCAAAAAATAAAAATGGTCTTAAAGAATCGATCAAATACAAAAAAAATATATAGATTTAATAAATAATATTTAGTATATTAAATTCATTAAAAACTGATAAAAAAAATATTTATTTTCCATATATATTTAATGTAAATTTCCTCATAATTATATATATATATATATATATATATATATATATATATATATATATTTTAATATCTATTATATTTTAATATAATAATAATAATAATTTTACATTATCGTAATTAGTATAATTGCGCATAATTGTGTATGTGTATTTGCGCGTTTCACTCGCGCAATAATAAATCGTAAATTTTATACCGATAAACGAGTCAAAAGAACTTATTTACCCGGCATAATCTATCGAGACAACGAATTTTCGTAAACAAATTTCATACGTTCGAGTAAACTTCATTAATTAAGCAATTACATACCCGAAATTTATCTCTTAATATTTTAATAGGCTTTGATATAACTTTAAACGGTGTAAATTTTGACGGTTTTCGAAAAGTTTCACATAAAAATAAAAACGGTATTTTGAGCGTATTATGAACACGATTTTTATTTTTTTAGATATTTTATAAATTTTATTGATTTATAATTTTATATATATATATATATTTTTTTCATATTAAATATAGATAATAATTATGATAATCGTATTCTGAATATTATATCGATTTATAAACATAGGAAATATAGTTTTTAATTATTTTTTTTAATATGAAAATATTTTATAATCACCCTATATTTTGATTTTCAAGTTGACATATGTATAGTGAAAGCTTTGTGTCACATATATTTGCGTTATTTTGACACGAGTTGAACCATAACGAGGTGTTTGCGCAGCACTCACTTGTTCTCCTTCACTATTTCGCCGTTTCTCAAACATTTTTTAATCAAAAAATATATAAAATAATTTAAAAATCCGATAATGTATTTGTGCCTTCAAAATTATACATTATCTTTATATATATATATATATATATATATATATATATATATATATATATTGTTTTTTTTAATATTAAAATAATATTAATAATAGATTTTTTGATATAAAAAAATCTGAATTATAATATATTATATAATGCAATATAAATTTTATAATTTTTAAAATATATAAAAAAAAATAGAAATATATCTGGATGTCGTCTGAATAAAAAGAAAATGTACGTGTTGAGAGGAAAATCGATGCAATTCGAACGCAAAAGCCGGAAAACCGGTATTTAGTATTCCGGAAGCTAACACATGTTTGCCAAACAAGTATTTTCTAAGAAATTCCATGTGTCAGTGTTTATATTTGCGCTGGAGATTTACACAGTGTTGCCAGATGGTAAATTTATTGGTTTGGCTCTTTTAAACCTGGGTCAATTTTTTTTTTATTAAAAACGTCGAATTCAAATGCTATTCATAATATTCTTACGTAAACGAAATAGGACATATAAAATTAATCTAATAATATATAAAAATATATTTTTTTTATATTTAAAACACTTTAAAGATCATTTTAATATATGCCGTTATGATATATATTTTTTAATTATATAATAACAAATTTCTGTTTATTAAAATGTAATTATTTTTTTTATGATTAATATTTATGAAACACACGATTTATATATCAAGGTTAATATATAATTACTTCAATGATTCTCAAATAAAAATTTATATAATATTTATACATTTTATTTTGAATCTAAAAGATAGTGAATATCAATTTTTAATTTAATTCAAAATATAATAATATCATTAAAAAGACCGAAAATTAAATTTAAAATCAATAATCCATATAAAATAATTAATATGATATTTGTACTACTTTAAAGCAGTACAAAAAGATAAATAGCCGATCAAAATAAATAAATAAATAAATAAAACGGAAAAAAAATATAACACAACAATAAAATCGACAAAAACCAACTTAATTATTGAGCATCGTTAAAATTTAATTTCGTCGCGCGATTTTTGATAATTTAATATTCGCCGTTTTATTTCGAAAGCGCGACGAAATAAGGGCGAAAACAAAAATGAAAACGGTGAAAATCGCCATCTGACATCCAGCGCTTTTCCGCGTACATAAAGGGGTTGGGGAGGATGAAAAACTTATATTTTATACATTCGAAATTAAAATGTAATGGGGTTACGAAAGGTACAAAAGCGTATTTGTATTCTTAATGAAGTTACGTTTTTCCAGATACAATATGAAAATATACTGTTATGTGTGTGTGTGTGTGTATGTGAATTATGAATATGTGTTTGTATGTTTGTGTGTGCGTTACGATGTGATTTTCCGCCTTGGACCCAAATCAAGATCGTAAAAGTTCGCCGGTTTTCCCGCGGGAAATTAAACCGCAATAGATCATTAATTTGGGTAATTTGTGGCGAAATTTTAAGATAGAACAACATTTTATTATTATATTTTTTTTTTTGATATATAATTTTTATAAATAAATATCGGATATTTTTTAATAATAAATCATATTTTATATTGAAATTTTCATATCAAAAAAATACACATATAAACCTGGGAAATTTTGTATTTTAAATTTAATTTTATATATATAAATGTCATAGTTTAAAATTTTATATAAAAAAACATTGTTGAAATATACAGAAATAAAACAAACATATTTTTATGCAATTTTTCAAGTCTTTTGATATCAAATTCTTTATATATATATATATATATATATATATATATATATATATTTTTTTTTTTTTTTCTATATAAACAATTTTATGTGATTTATAGATTTTCATTGGGAAAATATTTTTTTTTATTAATAAATATTAATATAACATCATCTTGTATAAATATAAATCGAAATTAAACACGAAAAAGTTATCGCAATATTTATTTATTTCCTTTTTTATCTAAAAATACTACATTATTATATCAATACATACATTATTTATTCTATATATTGAATTATATTATATATTAAATATTTTCTCATAACATTAATATTAAATATTCCCTCCGTTAATATATATATATATATATATAAAATACATTTTAAACATTAATCATATTTTAATTGTGTTTAATTTTTCGTAAAATAAAAAAATATATATTTATATATAATTTTAACAAATATTTGCTATGTCAACGTTCGCCGTTTTAAAATAATATCAAAAGGCGAATTATCCGAATACATTTTCCATGTACAATTTTATTATCGAAGGGCGGGAAAATCTTAAACGGTTCGTTTGAGGGCGTAAATTTATACAAAAGAAAAAAAGAAGTATTTTGCATATTTTCGCTATTATCGATTTTAATTTTTTGATATTTAAATTTATTCAAATCAAATTCGCCGTTCATCCCCTTGATTTTTTTTACATTCTTCAATATAAACTTTTTTTTTTTGGATGACATAATTTTTATATACATTCAGTATATTGTTTTTTTTTTCATTTATAAAATGATTGAGTTCAATGGCTTGTGCTTTGATTTCAATATAATATAATTAAATAATATATATATTATATTATATAAAAGAAAATAAACAATCTTCATACATATAAAATATATAGCATAATTAAATATTTATATTAGAATTAGATTATAAATATATATATATATATATATATATATATATATATATATATATATATATATATATATATGTATTATGAGGGCACGTATATGAAAGAACATTTCGACTTTAACCCCTAAATTTTTGTTTTTTTTTTTACGAGTAAGTTTTAGGGTTGAACGGTAAAAGTATCTTTAGTGCGCTTAAAATTTTGTACGTGATGTCTTGCAGTCAATAAAAAAGAACACTTGACCTTATTCTTTTCATATTAAATGTCAAAAGGCTAAGTAATAATTAGTGTTCTATATATATATATATATATATATATATATTTTTTTTTTTTTTCTTATTACTAAACAAATATATCGTAATTTTAAAATTTATGCCGTATATTAAAAGTCAACGACGATAAAATAACGTTCAATTTCAATATGAAATGATTGTAAAATTTATTATTACACCGCATAAGAGGAAATGGTGAAATTGACTTGTGGTTGTGACGACTAAATATGTCAATTATGCATTACTATTACGCGAAATATAGCTATTAATCGTGTCTAGACGAAGATTTTAATACACACAAAATATACTATTATATAACCATATATAATTGATTATTTTAAAATTGAAAAAAAAATGTTTGTGTAATTATAATAAAAATATACTATACAAAAAAAAATATATATATATATATATATATATTATATATATAATAGATATCGTTTGATAAATGTGTTTTTGCTTAATCATCGTTGTCATCCATTTTTCAGATTTTCTTCGCGTTGACATTTTTATTTTAATTTCAGCTGAAATAAAAAAACGTTTTTTTTTTGTCCAATTACGATTGTAAAATTGCGATTATTCAAACATTTTGTGCGCTATATAATTATGCAATTTTTTTTTCTCATAAAATAATATAATTTTTTTAATATAAAAATACGAGCGATTAATTATTCGAAAATGAAATATTTATTAAAATTATCATTTATATGTAATATGTCAAAATTGAATAATTTATATAGGGCTCGAATCGCGCACGTTAAAATCCCTGTTTGGCATATTTTCAATATTAAAATATTGATTATTGGTCACCCTATACAATATATATGATATATATATAATATTATTCAAAGGGATTATTGATTGTAAATATATTAGTAGTAAATTTATGATCAGTTTCCATAGTTTTGTTCTTCCGCAATCAATTGTATAGTTTGCTAAATTTACTACATAACTCGAGAAAACTATAATAGTTTTCATAGTAAACTTTATCTATGATATACATAATATACAAATATTTATATTTTCAAATATAGATGTATACATATGTTGTATATTATATTGAAATATTTATTTAACGTATTGTGATCATGGATTTAATATAACTTATTAAATTATATATAATTAAAATATACAAACATAATAAAATACTAAATAATATATATTAAAGAAATTCGATATCGATATAATTTTCTTATCGAATTCAAGATAAAAACTCAATATAATGTAATTTTTTTTCATCAAGTATTATATTAATAAACGTTTTTCTTTTTTGTTTTCAATATAAAAAAAAAGTCAAAAATAAAACACAATATAAATATTTAGATTCAGAATCAGATCTGGCGTCTTCTTAATGTATTTTTCTTTTTTTTTATTATCTTTTTCTTTAACAAATGCGTTACAGGTGTTGTTAAATCACACATTAAAACAACACGCTTAACAAAACCGTTTTGCACGCATTGCGCAATAATTTAAGTGTTCGTTTCTATTTTCTTTTCTATTCAATCTTCCGTTTTTTTTTTATATATTTCTTCTATCTTTCAACGAATTTAAAAGCGATCTTTCTTTCTTTTTTTTTATTTTTTGTTTTTAGAAATGCTTTGGATTTGCTCCAATTTTTCTCATGCAAGAATGTCGATGTCAATGTCGCGTTTTAAACCATTATAAACGTATTCACTTAATAATTTTGATATGTTGTTAACAGACAAAACAAATATATATATATATATATCTGTAATAATTTGTTTTAAATCTTATTTAATAATCGAAACCTTTTAATGTGTCCTTGAAATCAAAACATCATACGTTCACTAGAACGAATAATGAGCTTTTCGCTAGATTCAAAGCTCGTTATTCGAAAGTAATCTTTTGACAAAATATATATATATTTTATTTTTTGAGTTATGACATTATTCAAGATGAAATAAAAATATATTATAACGAAAATAGACGTACATGAAAAATGCAAGTTGCATTTTCTATGTTGCGAAACGAGAGTTAACTGCCGCACAAAAGGATAATAGCGAAAACTTTTCCAATATGGTGAAAGCTTCGAAGGTTTCTTCTTGACTGAAAAATCAATGAAAACGCTTCAGAGAAGGAATTCGCTTTTCTTCTCTCGTTTTTTTTTTTTTATCTTTTTCGCCTTCATTTATCTGCCAGCGCTATTTTATGGGACAATTGAATTTCAACGAGCTCCTTCTCGTCTCTAATGTTTTTATTGCGCTTGAACTCTGCCCAACGAATATTATCCTTATATTTATATTTCGCATTATAATTATTACTATTCAATATAAATAATTATAACGTATAATCTAAGATCGATATACGATAATAAATAATCAAATTTTCATATAAAAACAATATATATATATAAAATCAATATACATTATTTGACATTCAAAAAATTACTATTGGTTTAATGATATTAATTTTTAAATAATACACTTCATATATATATATTATATATATATATATATATATATATATATATATATATATATATATATTATATTTATAACGTAATAGTTGTGTAGAAATCGATATTTCTTCCATTCGATACAATTTAATTAATATAAGAGCAAATAATAGTCGGAAGCTTTCTATTTTTAATTAAGACTAATTCATTTCAGCTGAAAACAATAGACAAAACACTAAATTTTTCAGACGACTTAATACTTATTACATAACGTATTTCAGATATTTGTCATTCGTTTATAACGATAAATCGTCGCGTATATATATATATATATATTAACATTAATCCTAATAAACGTAAATAATACGATTTACATAAATTTTAAACGTATTATAAAATATATTATATAAATATATATATATATATATAATAACTCCATAAATTGACATTAAATACGTTCGAGTGCCATTTTTATAATAAAAAAGTGCTACATTTATAAAATGAAATGTCACATAAAATTTTATTTTTTCAACTTTACGACATAACTCTAGCATCATATCGCACGTCGAAATCAAAAACGACATAATTATTTTTTTTCCGATGAAAAATTTTATTCATTTTATTAACGAATTAAAAGCGTAAATTTTTTTATATTAAAATCTGTTGATTTTTTTTAATAGAAAAATCAGTATTCATATCGATATTTTGTAATACGTTTCAATAGTTTATTTTTATCATTTATACATTTGAGTTATATCATTTTTTATATGAAAGTATGATTTTTATGTCATATAGTAATATGTGGTAAATATATTGACGTTATAAATAACATGTAGTCTGAAAGAGTTGGCCTGGAATTGGGTCAAATAGTGATGCACTCGATATTTAGATGCAATATGCTCATAAATATACGTATATATTATATAGTAATATATGTTCATCTGAAACATCCAATATTGTACACTCATCAATAATTTATATTTTAATATTTCAACTAGGAATACGACACATATTTGTACAATTCCGACTTTCACGATCAATTAGTAGTGTAATAAATTATTTTTTTATATAAATATAGTTTTTTTTTTCATATATCTAACATATAAAATTTTTCATTTTATTTATTTTCTTACATATATATAACGTTAGTTTTTCAAGTGCGATAAAATATTTTTAATGTTTAAAATGTATATATGCATGATTTTTTAACGGAAAATATTCGATATAAGTTGATTATTTTAGTTTCGCGTATGAAAAATGTTTGTTTTTAATATGAAACGGTTAAACTGTTTTTTTAAAGGTTGTTTCGTTTTAAATATATTTTATTTTCACGTATATGGAATTTATTTGATACTGAAATATTTTTATAAGTATTTACAATATTTTATATTACATTTTTATCGTCATATTAAAGTCAAATAAAAAATATATCTATTGACGAAAATATTCCTTGTACATTATTGGCTTTAATTTTTTTCTTTGAATATTATTATAAAAAAAATATCAAACTAATCACATGTTGAAAAAAAATATTGAATTTGAATTTTTTATTATATTACTTTGAAAAATCGAATTTTTTGGATTTTTTTATCAATACAACTTAATATATAAAATATATGAAATATCTGCGGTTCAACGGTAATGCGATAATCCGATTATTTATTTATAAATAAATTTGGAATATTTGATGAAAAGCATTAAAATTTCTCGGTAAAAATCGGTAAAATTCGTATTCTAAAAAATAAACTATGATAATATTTGGAATTTAAATATGGCAATAGTTTGAATTTAATCTAAAAAAAAAATCATAGTTGATTTCAAAAATTTTCAGAATTGTAATCGAATTTAATTTTCAAAAAATTCTAAACAAAAAAATATCTAAATTTACGTATCTTTTATGCGTCGTTTATTCCGAATATTTAATTGTATAAGTCGTAAAAGTGCAGTTCTTTGAAAACTCGTAGCGTTTGCAATACATTTTTTTTTTCAAAATTTCACCTAGAATAATATAATATATTTGTACGAAACGTTGCATTGGAAATCCAATTGATCCAGAATCGCTGAAATTCTGAATCTGGAAAATATTCAGAAGGCGCCTTTTCATCTTTGAAAATGAAATACCATTCAGCTATAAATGAAACTTTCATGCTGAAACATTTGCTTCGCCGTTTCACTCGCTATATACGCTTTTATTTCAATTTCTCACGATTAATACACTCACACGTATATATTCAGAAAAAAATATATATTTCCTGAAATATATATATATATATATATATATTTTATATATATATAATATTTAAACAAAAAAATATATTTTGAACGCGTAAATATTGCAATAGTTATAATCGGCAATGATGAAACGTTCCATTCTGACATTCTAAGGCTCTTATTACACAAGCTATTACCCGTCTGACTAAAATGACCTGTCAACTTGCATGTTGGAAAATGCCTTAAGAGCCTTCTCGGATGGCCATTATGTCAGTTGCGCCGAACCTTTTCAAAGTTTTCCACTCGACAGACACGCGTTTAATGTACAACAGACGAATATAATAATGTCATATTTCCCTCGAGAGCATTATTATTCATTATTATATAATAATAATTATTATATATTATATTTATTTATAAGCGTAAATGTTAATTAAATTATAATCCCACGTACAAAAAAAAACCGAATTACATTTTATATTAGACGCGAGTATAATGAATAATATATACAAATGTATATATGTCGATCGTAGGAGTTGATCTTTCTATAATTATTTATCTTATTATAAATACTGACAACGAATTAATTTTATCATTATTAAATAAAAATATCGCAATCTCGTCAATTAATAATTAACTCGTATAAATCGAGTTGAAATAAGCGTGTACAAATTTCGTTCATATTATATAATAGATTCGTTGAGTGTCTTTTAATTGATTTATATTATGTATAATATATATATAATATAAAATACACAAAGACGAATCGGTTTTTCGATATATATATATATATATATATATATATATATATATATATATATATATATATATATATATATAGTTTGCGTGATTACTTATAATTATGCCTATTAATAATACAAATACAATAATTAACGTTTTCTATGATACTTGAGATCGATACGCGTGCTCTTAATACTGATTGATTGCAATTATTTAATGATTAATTAATAGTCGGCAATTATGTCTGTCGAGATTTAGCGAATACATAATTGTTAATTTGTATCCATCGACAAAAAAAATTTTTGAAATTCAGATTATATTTTACTATTAATCTATAATATTTTATACAATTTAAATAAATATTATATTGATATAATATATGTGAAAATTGAATGTAGACCTGATGACTCGATTTTCGACTCTCATAAAACTGTTTATATAAAGTTAACTTGTTTAGATCTTTATTTTGCATATATTTTTAAATATATATATTAGAAAGTAGGAAATAAAAATATATATTACATAATAAAATTTATTTTATCATATTCATACAAAAAGTGATTTCGTGAATCGTGATCAAGACCTACTGACTCGTATATGAACAATATCAATTCACAGGATGTTTCAAATATTTCAAAATAATTATTGTATAATTAAATATCCAAAAAAAACAATTTTATCATTAAAATATATAAATAAAATTTTAAAAAAATAATAATTAAATTTGAATAAATCAAATTTAACGATATTATAATATCAAGTGAAAAATATCATAAGTGTTTTATAAGTCAAAAGCTCGTAAATAAATTCGATAAGTTCAACCTCATCAATGTATTAACGGTAGGCGTCGATCGGGAAAAGCTTATCAATAATTCAGTCGCGCTCGAGTTTTTTTTTTTTCAATTTCACCCTTTCCGCCCTTCGGACCATCTATCGGAACCTTTATTTTTTTTTTCATCCCCATAATTTCGTTTGCCACTTTTTTTTTCCACTATAGACCGCGTGCTAGGAATAAATGACGTTCTACCCGGAACGGATATAGAATCACGAGAACAACCCTAAATTAAGGGCACATTGACACGGACATGACCATTGTTCGTTCAACCCTCGGGAACAATGGACACATTAGAAATTTGACAACAATACGTTTTATTATAATGTCAAAATCGTGCGTATAACTTTACGTTTATCGCGAATGCGGTCGACGTTCGATAACGGCATAAATGTACCTCGGATTCCATTATCGAACCCAAGGTGTCATTATTTTATCGATGCATACATCATATATGCAACGGTGCAATGTTCGCGGTGGTGTAGCATTATTTATTTTTTCGACAATCTTATATAATCTTTACAATTCAAAATATAGATATTTGTCATGACGTAGTTCAACTTATTACTATAGAATTTCGTGTAAGTACGATTTTAACGCAACAAAACAATACTTTTCATCACTATAATTGCATATATATATATATATATATATATATATATATATATATATATATATATATATATTTTCTACAATTTTTATTAATTAGAATTTATTATTTTTTTATTAATTTTATTTTTAATTTTTTTTTAAATTAAATATTTATTAAATATATAATAAAAACACGTGCACTTGATCTACCCACTTTATATATATATATATATATATATATATATATATATATATATATAATTTTATTAATAAAATTATTTTTTCATAATACATTTCGCACTGTTGCTTCGAAAATTATCTACATGTGCACATGTGTCCGTTGTGTTCCAGATTTCAGATAGATTTTAGTTTCTGTACCTGTGCGTGTATGTGTGTGTGTGTGTGTGTGTGTGTGTGTGTGCGCGCGCGCGCGTGTATATAAAATAAATTAAATGGATTCGTGTGGAAACTTCTATGCGGTTCATCGACCACATATTATTGAGGGTTGAACGTTATACGGAAGGGGGGTTTATTTTATTTGTTTTAACGTTTTCATTAGAGATAGTCCAATTACTGTAGTTGAATTGTTTACGTTTTTTTTTTTTTGCGAAAACAACGAATAATTAGAATATACTTCTAAATAATATTAAATATATATATACATATTAAACTATATATGTATATATATATATATATATATATAAAGATGATATTATATTTGACTATATATATTGGAAAATATCGAAGGGGATGAAAATACCATTATTAATAGAATATCCTCAATTAAAATAGATAAAATCAATTCTGTCAGCGGATCTTGAAGAATTTCAAGACATAGCTCACGGGCATTTGTAGGAATCGTTTGAAACGATGCTTCAAATTCTTCGGAATTAATATGAATACTTTGAATAAAAGTGAGTGTTCTATATAAGCAGCGATACTCAAACTTTTTTTTCATTCAATATTCTATATGAAATTGTTTTTTTTTTTTGGTTATATTGAATTTCATGAGCGCGCACCTTTTTTTTTCTGATATAAATGTGATGATATAACCATATATCACGAAAATCTTTTGTGTATTAATCTATATTATTTTAATTAAATTATTAGTTTTCTTTTAAACTCTAAGATTTATCAATTTTTTTTTTTTTGGAATAGTTCATAGAATTGATCGAATTTAATTATTCAAATATATATTGAAAAATTATGAACGATTTCTTATTAATCACATTAATATATTCATTATATAATAATATCAAATATAAATTCAATCTTCAGATCTATTGATTCTTTCAAAATTAACCATGCATAAAAAAAATAATCTTATTATTCTCAATAATACCAAATCGATCTTAAACAAAAAAATATTATAATATATAATACATCATTATATTTATTACATAATATATTATAATTAACGCATTTCATATATTATATCACCACATTTGATAAGATTATTATCAGAAATCATTATATAACATTATTATCTAAAATAATAATAATAATAATAAAAAACATATTTTAACAAAGTCATATCATATATGCGATCTTATATAATAGAATGTTAACCCATTTATTGGTGACCTGACATAATTTACGGATATTAAAGTCAACACAAAGTAACATCCATTATGAGAAACCGATATGAGAAACCTTAAAAAAATATGTCTTTGTTTGTCGTGTCACATTTTCAGTACGCATATTAAATATGATATAAATTAATAGTGATTATTTCATACTATATATATATATATATATATATATATATATATATATATATATATATATATATATATATATATATATATATATATATATATATATATATATATATATATATATTAAATTAAATAAACTTTGGAATATCTTATCGTGGACGTATAAAAAAAATACATATATAGATTCACTGATAAGAGACGTGTTCGGAATATAATTCGCATATAAAATTGATAATTTTACTGTTAATTATGTGAAAAAAATAAAATATTTTTTTCACGAACAATTTTATGCAAATATTGAATAATTATATAAGGTTTAATTTATATTAAAAAAAAAAGATTAATATTTATTTATTGAATTAAAATGATTTTTTTTTTAATATCATATCGCAATAAATGCATATAAAGCATATAAAAATTAACTTAATATTATACTAGAAATACGATGATATTTTATATTTTAAGCATGCTTCATAAATGTGAACGTTGAATACTGATGAAGATGCCTTCGTTGAAATTCCCGTATATTTAGTTTCAGTATTTGTTTCCCGACGTAAATCCCCAAGGATTCAGAGGTCAAGGTTCAAATTATTAGATTGTCTATACGAATTGAATTTCGCTAAACTTTATAATTCACGTAAACGAATGCAATTTCTAATGTCGAAGATGTCAATCGGAAAAAAAATATATATATATATATATATCAAATAATATTATGCAATAATCGCATTGTTCGATCTGTTGAATGTTTAAATATCGTTATTATATAATATAAAATAATTTTATTATATAATAAATAAACGATTCTCTGATGAAATCCTACGCCGAAATACGCATTAAATAGTTTTTCACGGTGTATTTATTATAATACAGCGTATAAAATTATAACGAAATATTCAACGACGAAAACCATCGGATTATTTAAAATATACCCCACTCTCCCCTCGATAATAATAATAATAATAATAGTAATAGTAATACAACCCTTTGGGAGTATTATAATATTGTACGGTTTTGCAACATGCGCCTTAATGCGGCCCTTTTTAATTATTAAAATCACGTAAATGGACGTCGTACGTCAATTTAAAATAATCCCTTTTATATAATATCAATAGAATTCTTCGGATTCTGGGATTCTACATTTCTTGGCGTTGTTTCCTATGACAATTTGTCATTTGTCATAGAAATATATTTCATCACTGACACACATTATATGTTCTAATTTATTTTTATTTCGAATGTCGCCATTTTAATTTATGATAGTTTTAAAGTATCATAAAAATTAATCGGTGTACTTAATACTGTTATTTTAAACTTTTTATTTAAATTATACGTCGAAAATCGCCATCATTTTTTTTTTCCATAAAATAAATCGGTATTGTAAAAAATATGCATCTTCAATCGCAGAATTAAATTAAATATTTAAATTATATAATAATATTAAAAATATTTATAATATAAAATCAATATAGCAATGTAATGTAATTGCGAAACGCGCTTAAATAATATTGAATTCGTTCGACTTTTAAATAATATAATCGGCTATTTTCACGGCGTCCTTTGACTGAATGACTTTATATTATAAAAAAAAAAAAGGAAACCCTGATAAAAGGAAAAAATGTAATTCAATTTAAAGTATTGTAAAAACACCCTTAGTCCTTCGGGGGATGGTAGAAATCGTTAGAATTAGGGATGAAAAGAAATAGAGAGGGTATCCGTGTCCTTTAATTCCGTTATTAGACCAAGTTCATGAACGAAATTCACGTCTTTTTTTTTTATATCAAATAGGACAGGTTTTACCGGGAAAATCGCTTTTCTCACTACATAATAATAACAATAATAATATGAAAATTTTTTGTTGTAATTAAAAAATATATATTTATCTATAAATGGCAGTTTAATATTGTTATCTATTATATATGATTGTATGTTTTATATATAATAAATTAAATTCATGAATATATTTATTAGATATGATATAAATATATATTCTGAAAATGTGATAATTTTAGTTATCTTTCAGATTATCAAATATGTTTATATTTTTAACAGGTTTTTTTTGTGAAATATATAGTTTATATATCGATTCGAATCTCGTATTAAATTATGTAAATATACAACAATTTTCCAATAGAAATTAACAATATTTTTAAAATATTCAATAATATATTATTTGAATTTAATCATTTATTTTTTCATAATGAAATAAATATACTAACAATCAAAAATTGTTAAGAGTTATTTTTTATATAAAAAATAATAATATTAATACAAATGATTAATTTAATATTAATCATACAATTGCTATAATTTATCAATGAAAAATCTGTGAAAAATAAGGGATTTTGTTAACATACATTACAAAATATTATTATTATATGCTCTTTGCTTTCAAACTAATTAATAAATATTTAATTTTTATTTAAATTATTTTAATATTTATACTATAATATTTTAAAGTTGAAAACTCCTGATTAGATGTACACGAAGAAATATTGTTTTATTGGAAAATGACTTATCGCTCAGAAATATCAACACTTGTTGATATTTCTAACATTTTTCTATTACATTGTTTTTTCAATATATTTTTTATCTTGAAATAGATCAATATTAATAAAAATATTCCATCTCAATAAATTCTAAAAAAAAAAATTCTAACATATAATTAATAATATGAAATAAGCCAAAATACTAAAAAAAATAAATTTATAAAATTTATCAAATTCTAGGCCATATATTATTATTATTTAAAACTTTACAAAATTTCAATAATTATTACGGCTTAATAACAATAATTAAACAATTTTTGTATATAAAATTCATAATTTACAGATAATAAGCTAAAAGAAAATATCAAATCTAAAAAAGTGATATTAAAATATATCACAAACCTAAACCAGATACATATTAAATATTTATTTTTAATATAAAATTATACAAATACTAAATCAGGTTAATTCCCATAACTTTTAAATAATATATAATAATAGTTAATAATATTTTAAAAAATATCAATTTACATATGATTTAGAAATTTACATAAAAATAACAAATTATGAACGGACTCTTCAGAATTTTCGCGAAACGTTTGTTTTCCGTTTTCCGTCAGCAACGTTTGAGAACCATCGACATATGCCATTATAAATATACAAGATTACTATGTAATCAATATTGTATTAATCATGGAAATACTGATCAACAGATGAAAAACATTAAATATTTAACGTTAAAATGCATTTAACATTTTCTCATATATTGCACAAATTTAACACACTGCAATTAAAATATTATTTTTATGTTTTTTTTCATTATTTATTTATTTTTAGATTTAGATAAAAATAATAAATACTTCAGATTATAGTAGAGTGCAATAGAAATACATATATATTTATTTATCTCTGTATTTAAATTTTTATATTGTTGAATTTATTTTAAAAAAATACAATGTGATAATATTTTGATTATTAAACATTTACAATATAAAAAAAATATATTAATATAAATATTTTATTTTTTTTTTTTGCATTTCAAATCTGTGTGTAACAACAATAATATATGAAATAATTAAATTTGGAAAATAAATAGCCGATTTTTACATAGTAAAATATTTTTTTTTAAGATTGACGACATAATCGATATATTTAAATAAATGAGTTATTAAATTGTATGAAAATATTTAGTATAAAAAAAAATTTTTCGACAATTATTTAAGTCGTTAAAACAATAAAAAATTTACAATACAATTGAAATTATATTAATATTTATCTTTCCCGAACAGTGTTGAAATTGTGGAAGTCGTAAATCTCAATAAAACCTCTTATAATCCATCGTTGACTCAACAATTATATATATATATATATATATATATATATATATATATATATATATATATATATATATATATATATATATATATATATTTAAGTTATTTAATTTAATTTTATTTTCTTGAATGTTCGAAAATATTTTAACGATGTATCAAAAACATAGAATACATTGTAGAAATGAATGGTCTTGTGTTAAATTAAGAAATGTATATGATTCTGTAGTGAAAATTTCTGGATCTAGGCCAAAACATTAGTGAAATGTTTTTTTGTTTCATATTACGTGAATGAATCAAATCATTCTATATGTGTATTAAAAATATTTATATAAAATTAATGCACAAAATATATAAATAACGTATTGTTTGTCATTTTCTATATTAAATGATATTATTTTCAATATAATATATCAAATATTATTTATAAAATGTAATTAAAGTATACAGTGACATCTAATAATGAATTTCTTAAACTAATTTTAATTAAATGTATTTAAATATTTTACTTTATTTTTTTCCATAGATGTCACTATCAAACATTAACATATTTTCTATTACTTATTAATAAATAAAATAAATAATTTACTAATAATTAACTTTTTTTTGGAATATTATATTATCAATAAATTCTATATGTGGATATTTTATATTCAGGATATCAATAGAAAAAGAAATGTAAATGCTCACTAACTATTATAATATTTGTATGATTTATTCAATCAGTTTTTTTTGCATACAATTATACACAAAGAAATTATAGAAGCATGTGTTATATATGTTATTTACACAACATTATTAAATATTTTAATAAAGATTTTTTATTAAATATATATATATATATATATATATATATATATATATATATATATATATGTATTATATTTTACTTTTTTACATAAAATTTAAAATGTGATCAATGCTTAAAAATTATGTTATTTTTAATTCACATTAATATATATATATATGTATTTACGGTGGATTTTAGATTATAGAACTGAAATCACAATGTTTGCCAAATGAAAAAAATGATGATGTGATGTAAAATAATTTTATTTATTGACATAATCTCAACATCGTTAATCTAATTTTTAATTACAAACAATTAAATTATGATAGAGTTTTAAGCCGATTCAATATGAGAAGAGTTTCACAATCAAGAAGCTCAAGTAAGTTAATAGTTGATGTGATTTTTTTTTTAACACAGCTTGTGTAATTAAATTTCATTTAATACAACAGCAATTGTTTTTTTTTATTTGATCTAATAAAATACAGTGCAATCTAACAATTGTCTAAGATTTAATCATTAATTTATTACAATTAGTATATATATATATAGATGTTTTCCAACTCTGATGAAATTCAAAATATTAATCGATACATTAATTATTATTATTATTATTTGTAATAAATATTTTTTTTTTAATATAGATTGGCACAATTATCAAAATTTGACATGCATTATTCAAGTCGTAAAATAAAAAAAAATCTGTTTGCTAATTATTCTAAAATGCGATATGTGAACATGATAATGATTTCATAAATAAATAACTGAAACAGATGTGTTAAACTGTCGGTAAGCGGGCCGGATCCGGCCCGCGGATTTAATCGTCCGGCTCGCGAACCAAAACATATCACTATAAAATATATATTCATTTCATCGATCGAATTCTATTTAAAATTTAGAAAGGTAAAATTTAAATTGAAAAAAGCGATGAGGCGGCTAAATTTTCACCAATATTCGGACATTTAACTGATAGGAAACGTCAATTAATTATAATTGAATCTTCAATTCTATATATATATATATATATATATATATATATATATATATATATATATATATATATATATATATATATATATATATATTTATATATGTTAAAATTATAATGAAATCTAATAATTTTGGCAAAAATAGTATGAAAGCTATATATTTAGTATTATATATCTTATTTTTTTTAATATTGTAAGATTGACTTGAATTCGGCAAAATGGGTTTGTCATTCGATATGTTCGATGAAAAGCTAAATGGTTCGTTAAATTGATAAATAAATAAAACGAAGTGACTTCAGGAGTTTCTCATTGTTTTCTTTTTAAGTATTATTTTAATGGCTATGGTTTTGTGTGACGGGGGCTGGTCTGATTTTTTTTTCAAAGATTTTTTTTCTGTAAATTTCTTAAGCTTGTGAAGCTGATCGTCGCCTGCGTCCAGGTCCTGATGCATAATTGGCAGAAGCCAGACCCATGAGATGTTTGGCAGTCAGAGAACCGGAATATCCTCGGCTCAGACCAAGATCCATACCGCGTTTTGGACTGAAAAACATTAATAAATATATAATAATATAATATATAATAATATCGAATATTCGTTTTAATTGATATATTTATTTAGGGTGAATTTCTAACGTGTTTTCTCGTGCTCTGATAAGAGATTGTCCTATTTTTGCGAGTAATTCATAGACGACTTCGGGATCAGGATCAGATTCGACTTCACTGTAATAATTCGATTGGCTGAAAATATTAATTATCATATTAACAATATAATATAATAAATAGAAAAAAAAATTTATATAGTTTCAGTATTTATATACGTAAAGCACAAACATTTAAAAAATAATTATTATACATGTATATATCATTATTTATTATAGAGTGTTTTAAATTTGTCAAACCCATTTAAAACCTTAAATTTATGTAAATCTAAAAATACAAATTAATTGAAGTACAAAATAAAATATTTATATAATGACAATAAATTCCATATATTTATTATATTATATTTATATAAAACAGTCATTAAGTAAATATTTATATACATTTTTTTTTGCATTTTCCACGAAATTTACAAATAAATCACAAGCTTTCGGGTTGCAAAACGCGTACTAAATTCCAAAAAAAATGTTTTAAAATGT
>JANIJI010000014.1:7665000-7687500 GCA_024500535.1 Leptonema lineaticorne | reverse complement strand
TTTCGGTATATTTCACATATTGCCCTATGGTCTTATCGCGTCATTTTAATTAAATCTCATCGGCGGTGAATGGGGGGGGGAGGAGAGCGGGCGGCGGACGTTTTGCGATTATTTGTCCGATTCGAAGATGACAAATGGATAAGGGTGGATAAAAAATGATAAAATATCATAATAGAAACCTAACGAAATATATGGCAGATTGTCAATAAAATTGACGCGTGTTTACTATGAGATTGATTGATTTTGTTAGGCGATGTCGTATAAACATTTTTTTTTTCTATTTATACAAACGAGTGATTTATTTTCAAAACGTTTTTTTTTAATATATTATATTACAAAAAAAAATATTTATATAATAATAAAAAAAAAATAATTTATGCATCAAAAATATATTTCAATAAAAATAATTTTCATACATATTATTATTATATAAAAAAATATATCATTGGAATAATTATATTTTATAATACATTTTAATAATACAGGTTGTATATTTTATTTGACGTTAATTATCGTTTCACTGTTTTTATCTTATGTGAAACAATGTCTAACACATGAAAACTCAAGTAATCAGAAGTTATCTTAAATGTTCATTTAAAAATTGATTAAGTTTAATTTAGAAAACTTTCAAAATAACGATACGGTGAAAAGCTTCAACATAAAACTTAATAAGAAGTTTGTATAAAAAAAGTTTATTATGCATATATTTTTTTTATTATAAAGTAGAATGTAAACAAGTTAACGTGGTTTGTTCTTAAGATCAAAAGATATTTTCTTTGATAATACTTCAATTTATAAATAAAAAAAAACTTATTTTTTAATTAAAAAAAATTAAAACTTTGCATCGCTATCAGAGATTAATTTCCAACTTTAGAAAAAACTTATATATATATATATATATATATATATATATATATATATATATTATGATTAATCATGATATATATGATAAAATGTAATATGAAAATCATGCTTTATTTAATAAGCACGTGTTTCGACGGGCGACAGTAATAAAAATATTACGATCATCTTTTATTTCACACACACACACACACAATTCACAAACTATTCATTGTTTGCTTACGATTGACGTCATTCATACGGCAAAAAAGGGATTCGAACATCCCTCGACATTCACGGAATTTATCCGGATTATGAAAACCATTGTGAAAACTTTCACAACATATAGTAAATTTATATAAAGCGGCCGCTAGACTGGAGCGCGAATCCGAAACGTGAACGTTCTCGGGTTCGACGTCCTGCGCGATTTTTGCAACCGTATAAAATTTGACTCGAATTATTATCGTTTTATTTGAGAGCTATTTTTTTTCTTTTTGTCTCCAGACGCGTCGTTAACGCTGCCACATTGACAAGCGGTTTCAACGTACAATACGTCTCAACAGAGGTTTATAAGCGCTACATCGCGGACATGTTTATGGTCCCGGCGACAATTACGATTACCGGCTTTTTGGTTTGTATTATATATCGTAAATTTTTTTATATGCCTTTTATGTGTTAACACAATAGTTGCGATAATAAAGTTCATAAAATTAAATGGAAATCAAAATGTGTTCATATATATATTTTTCATTATTCAATATAAAATTTGTTATTTTTATTTAATATAAAAATTATCAAAAAGAAAACGTCTTAGAAAAAAATATTAAAAATTGTATCAAATCAAAATTTTATTATTTTACATATTTATTTGCATATCTAAGTAATATTTTTTTTTTATAAATAAATACACATCATGCAAAAAATCAATTTTCCTATATATATATATATATATATATATATATATATATATATATATATATATATATATATATATATATATATATATATATGCTTTTTATTTCGCGGCCGGAAATCCATTTTCCTTTGCATTGATTTTCATTTCACGTCATGTGCCACTTTTATTTTTTTTTGTTCTCGAAAATTTTTGCCCCTAATACTCCGGTAAAATTAGACGTTTTTGATGATTTTTTTATATCGTGAAATTTCTTTCTGGAAATATATTCTACATAACGAGTTGAACGAGGATCAGAAGAGTTCCCACCTCCAAAGAGGGAGCTTCCCTCCGAAAATCACGAAAAACCTCCAAAAATTCGACCGTTTTTGAGTTTTCCGGATTTATCTCAAAAACCATAATTCGGATTGAAAAAGTGTCAATGAATAAAATATTGCTCGTAAAATTCTACATTTAAAATGTTATATTAATAATTTGCGTAATTGTTACTGATTTCCCGTAAAAAGTGCTCGAAAATAAGCCTAAAATGGACCTCTCGGCCAAAAATTTTCGTTGCGCGGTTTTGGTAACGATTATCTCAAAACGGGTTAATTTTACGGGGGTATCGAAGAGGAAAAAAGTTGTAGAGCAAATCCTGCTCTATAATAATCACTTATTATATTTTTAGTTAATTGTTTGAGTTTTTTTCAAAATTTGAGTTTTCCCGATTTTGATCCGACGTTTTTGCACGGTAGTCTTGCAGTTAAATGGATTTTTTAATGATAAAAATATCGATATCCTGAAATTTCTTTCTGAAAACGCATTTAAAATAACGAGCTGTAATTGAATACAAAAAGTTACACCCTCCAAAGAGGGAGCTTCCTCTTATATTTACCGAAAACCACCCAAAATTTGACTTTTTTTCAGTTTTTCGCTTACAACGTAGAAACTATTACTCAAATTGAAAAGATGTTCAATAACAAAATATTCCTTATAAAATTCTTCATTAAAAATGTTCTATTCATAATTTGCGTAATTGCGTTAATTTTCTCTAGAAAAGCCCTCAAAGTAGAGGATGCCGCGTTGACAAAGGGGGCGTTTTTAGAGGTTTCGACAAATATCTCGAAACCTATCAACTAGCGCCCAATATCTCTTCATATATCGTAAAGAACAGGATTTTTGCTATTGGCTAATTATAATTTACTTTATTTTAACTTAGGATATTACATTTTTTTTGGTGTTTAAAGTTGAGCATTTTTTTCACGATTGCACATTGTACGCGTAAAACTTCGTTCAATTTTGGACATTCTACGCAGTACCCGCTCATTGTTATATTAGTCTATTCACTTTAAAAGGCGTTTCCAAAAGATATCTTTACAACTATTTAACAAAGACGAATATTGTAGGCAATAAAATCTTCTGTTGGTTTCTTTGTAACTTCCGAAAAAGTCGAAAATATTTCACATAAAAAATAAATTATTTTAATTTAATTATTCAAAAGAAAGAATTGGTGATTTTTTTAATAAACGTTATATTGCTATTTGGTTAAGTCAAATTATTTTTATTTTGCTTAATTCTTTAATTTGAAGCTAATTGAAGGTTTTAATAAATAAAAAAATTATAAAATGTAATCTAAGCTATAATAATCCTATTGTTATAATTTTTATTTTTATATTTTTATTTTATTTTTATATTTTTTTATATCTTCGAGAAATATAAAAATTAATGCTGTATATAAAGTTTTAATGTATAATGTATTTCTTAAGTTTTTAAATTTATAAGAGTATGAATGTAAATGATTTTATAAAAATCCTAGAGAAAAATTAGGTAATAATTATTATTATATTTGATTTTTTTCACCTAATATTTTTTTATTCAATATGTTGAAAATAATTTACCAAAAGCGGTTAAAAAATGTACTCGTCAACATTTGTATCGTTAATGGTAAATCCTAGAATATTCACAATTCTTTTATAAATAAAAAAATATTTTGTCTGGGCGTGAATGAACATAAGTATTTACTTTACAAAAGGTTTCAATACAGTGGTTTCCGCATATTTTGTAAATAAAACAGTATGCAGTTTTTGTAAGTCACAAATAAAAATTTGAAAGACCTAAGGAAGACGAAATAATTACGTTAACATTTTATTGTTTACGAATTCTTGAAAAGATTGTAAAACTATCTTTTCAAAAAAAATCCAAGTCTATTGTATGAAAAAGGCAACTAGTCCCTTAGCTCAGGGGTTTATAACTGTACGCGCGCAGGTATCATGGCATTCGACAAAAAGTTTAGGTCTCTCAGTTTCTATGCGAGAATTATAAATAATATTTAAAATTTCCAACATTTTTTAATCAAAATATTTTTTTTTTACTAATTCATTATAAACTAAAGAAATTAATGTGTATTAGTACGAAAATAAAAAAATATGACAAAATTATATTTTAGAAGTATTATATTTGAAATAAATATTATAAAAAAAAATCTGCTTAAATATATATTTCAAAAATTAATATTGAAAAAAAATATTATTTATCTTTCTAAGATTAGTTACGAATGCATTCTTAAATATAAAAGGATTACAAATCCCTGAGCAGGTAGTAAGTCCAAAATTGAACGAAGTTTTACGCGTACAATGTGCAATCGCGAAAAAAATGCTCAACTTTAAACACCAAAAAAAATGTAATATCCTAAGTTAAAATAAAGTAAATTATAATTAGCCAATAGCAAAAATCCTGTTCTTTACGATATATGAAGAAATATTGGGCGCTAGTTGATAGGTTTCGAGATATTTGTCGAAACCTCTAGAAACACCCCTGTTGTCAACGCGGCATCCTCTACTTTGAGGGCTTTTCTAGAGAAAATTAACGCAATTACGCAAATTACGAATAGAACATTTTTAATGAAGAATTTTATAAGGAATATTTTGTCTTTGAACATCTTTTCAATTTGAGTAATAGTTTCTAAGTTGTAAGCGAAAAACTGAAAAAAAGTCAAATTTTGGGTGATTTTCGGTAAATATAAGAGGAAGCTCCCTCTTTGGAGGGTGTAACTTTTCGTATTCAATTACAGCTCGTTATTTTAAATGCGTTTTCAGAAAGAAATTTCAGGATATCGATATTTTTATCATTAAAAAATCCATTTAACTGCCAGACTACCGTGCAAAAACGTCGGATCAAAATCGGGAAAACTCAAATTTTGAAAAAACTCAAACAATTAACTTAAAATATAATAAGTGATTATTATAGAGGAGGATTTGCTCTACAACTTTTTTCCTCTTCGATACCCCCGTAAAAACAACCTGTTTTGAGATAATCGTTATCAAAACCGCGCAACAAAAATTTTTGGCCGAGGGGTCCATTTTAGGCCTATTTTCGAGCATTTTTTACGGGAAACCAGTGACAATTACGCAAATTATTAATATGACATTTTAAATGTAGAATTTTATGAGCAATATTTTATTCATTGACACTTTTTCAATCCGAATTATGGTTTTTGAGATAAATCCGGAAAACTCAAAAACGGTCGAATTTTTGGAGGTTTTTCGTGATTTTCGGAGGGAAGCTCCCTCTTTGGAGGTGGGAACTCTTCTGATCCTCGTTCAACTCGTTATGTAGAATATATTTCCAGAAAGAAATTTCACGATATAAAAAAATCATCAAAAACGTCTAATTTTACCGGAGTATAAGCTATGATATTCCGACCATGACGTACAAGCAGATTATTCAATCGCTGCTCGCATTCTTTTCCAAAATTCATACTGCCTACTTTTATCGGCTTTGTGCGATGTCCTTTTTTTCCCCACCGAATCCGATTTGATTTTTGCAAAATTCAAAAGCCAAAAATGTTTATTTTTATTTTTGTAGGAATTAATATATATACATATATATATATATATATATATATATATATATATATATACATAATATTATTTATGGTAAATATTTAATAATTAAGAAAATTATTATAAATAAACAATCACATTTTATAATTATCCTTTGACGTAGATTTTTTTATTTAATTTCTATTTATTGTAATATTGAGATCAAAGTACGTTGTTAATTAAAAAATTTATTTATAAAATATTTTTCATTGTGTAGAACAACATTTTTCAATATATTTCATTTTTTCCGGAAAAAATGCTATGATTCTTATTACATTTGATTCGTCATTGTTTTTAATTACAAGCTTTTAATCCAGTGATTTCTAAACTGTGCAACTGTAATCTACCGCAATGGTAATAATAAATCGACCAAGATTAACATTTACAATAAAAATATTTTAAATATTTTTTCTATACAAACATAAGAATATTGAGAATCCTTAATATTCAACTTTTAACGTTAAATCTTTGATAAAAATATTAAACATATGCTCGTTAATAAAATCCTGTTAAGGTCGGTTGAATTCAAAGGAATCCTTTTTAACTTTTTTTCTCCCAACAAAGAGACGAATTTGCTTTGAATTATTTATGAAACATTTATTTCATTTCTTCCGACATAAAGGCGGCGTCAGATTAAAATATGAAACCTACACATTTTATTTAAAAATATTTTTATATCTGATATATGTCAATACATATATCAGATAAAATTTTATCAGTCTTAATAATATAACTGAAATAAAAAATAAAAGATGAACGTGTAAGATTTTCATTAACATCGAACAAAGCAAACCGCTTAGCCTTTAACGCGATTCTCGTCAAACTGCTTCACTATTGTTTATTTATATGGGCGGAGGGTGGATAAAATTCAACCCCTTGCACGTAAAATAAACACAAATGTTTACACAGAGATGGGATTCTAAGGGATAGGGATTTTATTGTCCCTTTTTTTTACACATACGACCAACACGTATGCATTTGAACGAAATGAGATTAGGCATTATGTTTATAAAAAGGGTATGGGAACACTATAACCAAAAACTATTCGGGAAAATTTTTACGATTGTCGCAGATGAAAATCGTGAATTTTTCTATTTTTTCCCCCGGTTAAATTTTTCCATTTAAAATATGAAAATATTTACGTAGCAATTATTATTTTTTCTATATATACATATATATATATATATATATATATATATATATATATATATATATATATATATAATGATTTATCAATCAAAGTCATCTATAAATATCAAATAATTTTAATTGAAAATATTTTTAACAGTTTGATTAAATTCTATTTTATCAAAAAAAAAGATTAATACAAAATTCTTCGAATAATTAAACACTCGAAATGTTTAACGAATACTATATTAAAATTGCGTTAATTTAATTAATCCGAGAATAAAACATTAATAAAACAGTAGGAAACGCTTTTTGATACGCCTCTTTGTAAATGTTCACTTATATTATAATATTATATAATTAACTTTTATGCGTAGTAAAAATATAATTGTTTATCGTATTCGTGCTGTATTTGAATTGAGGAAAATAAATAAAAAAATATGTATAAATAACGATTTAATATCATTTTTTTTTGTATATGATCTGAAAAATGATATTTATATATTATAGAATGATAATTTGTAAATTTTGACGAAATAATAATAGTAATATTAATATAATATATAAATTTGAGAGCGAAAGAACGAATGTCGTGTCGTATAACTCGTCAGACATTTTCCTAGTTTCAACCCCATTTATATTCCTTTGCAAGTTTCTTTGAAATTTACACCGTGAATGTTCTCGGAAAATGGTTAAATTTAACGAAATAATTCGTAAACGTCACACGCGAGTCGTTTAGAAGACGTTACAACAACTTATTTGGACTAATTTGAGCAATTTTCCTTACCCCTAAACAAAACAAGGGGGTAGCGCTAATAATGATAACGCACCCTTAACGAAACTGTACGCTTTTCCGAGCTTTTGCATGCATAATTACATACGTGTATGAGTTGCTAAATCGATTTTTCTTTGTCATTCTACAAGTCTTTAACTGTTAGGAAAATTTAAATATTGTAGTTTGATTTTCTTTTTTTTACATGACTATATAAAAATATTTTATTAATTAAAATAATATTTATATGTATAAAGTTACTATAATAATGTTGAATATCACTTTAAAATATTTAACCCATTAACCGAAAAAAAAAATATTTATATTGAGAAAAATAATATAAGATATAAAAGTGTGATTTAAAATGCGACCAAATGAAGAAGTTTTCAAAATAAAATAATTCCATGTCGTAATAAAACAGCGGTTACTTTTAATAGTCAAATAACAAATAGCAACATTTCACGGCAAATTTTCTCACTTTCGTAATAAAATCCGACCGGTTTTTCCGCTGCACGCGCAGACGCTCGCCGGAAAAACTTTTTCCTTTCTCCCCCCCCCACCTCGTTCCTCATCCTCCATACGAAGTGCTCGTTTTCCGTGGAAAATACGCTCACTTTTTGCCGTTTGCGACGCGGTCGTAAGCTAGCCGAAGCTTAATTGCTTTATCCATTCGAAAAGTTTTTCTATTTTTTTTTTTTAGTTTTTCACCTGAAAGCTCTTCGGTTTATACGTGTGAAAGTTTACCGCGCGTACTCTTGCTGAATTTTACTATGAATATAAAAAGCGGAAGATCCGTTTGACCGAAGCCTCGCCTTTTTCTAGTAATAAAACACTTTATTTATCTTGCTTGTTATTCTTTCGTAAAATAGCACTTTGCTTTATTGAAGAAGAAAAAAAAATAAACGTAATCGCAATAGGGAAAAGAAAATAGGACATATTCGAAATAGGATAGTGTTTGCATATAATAGTGTTACAAATATATCAATAAAAGTGACATATTTAACATAAATAGCTATAAAAGTGTAGAAAATATTCTGTATAAAACACAGACGATGTTCACATATCGAATTTAAGGATTAAATATAACCTTTTTCTCTGAAAACTTCCATTATATATATTTTTATATATAATTTAAAGGCGAAAATCTTTTTATGTAATTTTCAATTTATTTAAAAAAATAAATAATAATGGAACGTTAATTAAATTTTACATTATTTTAATTGAACAAAATTTATAGTAATAATATTTCCAGTTAAACTTTTCGTTTTTTTTTTAATTCAATACTATATATAGCCACTTGATTATTCTTCGGTACGATGAAAAAAAAATATATACATAATATATAAAGCAATTCAGTTTTACGTCGAGCGTTAAATTTTTAATTTAAATTTCTTTAATTGCTTCTGAGTCGAAGTTAAATTTCGAAATAGCGCGAATGCCGAAGAGATTTAAAAGCGTTGCGTTTTCACGCGCGTGAAATTCCCACTTTCCCGCGGGAAAATCGACAATTACTCCCGCAGTGAGCTCGTTCAGAATTTTTATTTATCATTTGCAATTAAAAAAAAGCTCCAAACGAACGATACTTAAACATACATATATATATATATAAATGTATTTTTCGACATTCTCGACCCTGAATTCATTCATCTTATTATTAATATACATATTTTTTCATATTTTTAACCCTTTTACGCATAATATTATAAATATCAAAATTGAGATATGAAAAATGGATAATTATAAAAAAAAATATCATTATTCATTATGTCTATATTTTTTATCGAAACATCCTATGAATAATATAATCTTCATCAAAGTAAAGATGTTAATTTGCATTACAATAATCTCATCCGTTTAAACCTGTGAATAAATCATGGTAATTGCATTATTTACTCGCCGAAACTTTCAAAACCTTCGACCGAAGATTGCGGCCGAAAAGGGAAACTGAAAGTTTTCAGATTCAGACCTAAGGCTGTATATCTAAAACTATATATATATATATATATATATATATATATATATATATATATATATTATATAATCAAGCTTTGTTTTATTAAACAAAACAAATCTGAATCGTTTATGGCAACCGACATAACTGAAAGGGATTCGTATTCACTGCGTTAAATTTACTATAAATTATTATATAAACATAATACATTTCAACAATCTAAAATCCTGATATTTTGAAAGGACCAATAAAACCAATATAAAGATATTAAACTATATGCTCATTTTTATATATAATTTCCTTAACGAATTAATGTTTAATATATATATATATATATATATATATATATATATATATATATATATATACTGAATATGTCATACTTTATATAAAAGCGTATTTTATATTTATTTTTATTTTCCAAACAAGTGTACTTGCGGATTTATCGCAAGATATAAAACAATAGCGTCGAAGCTTTCTTCGGAAAATATAAATAGGCTGTAAAAGGGTCGATTTTTCCTCTCAGTATTTATATATCGATGATATTTATTGTTTGACCAGAGAACAATTCCCATAAGTGTGTTAAAGAAATATCTCACTTAAACCTTAACATTTCGATGAACATCGATCTTTTTACGGTCATTCATATGTTTGAACAACATTAAACAAGTTAAATCGAAAAGTTACGCAATTTATATATATATATATATATATATATATATATATATATATATATAAGAAATTATTAAGTCTATTCAATATGTGAAAGAGAATATGTAGTGCAAATTGTAATATATATTTGACTTGAATAGGTTCGAATGAACAATTTGCGCGCGTTCACTGTGCACTGTGCACCTTTTAGCGCGAATGCAAAAGCAAATTTGTTCATATGAGATGCATTCAAAAGGAGCGCGTCTCGTTTAAATGAATAAATAAGGAATGCAGCCCTTTATAAAGTTAACTTTTCTTTTGATTTTCCGACCGTGTGGAAAATCTACACTTCAGGAAATATAAATTTAACTATATATTCAAATATATATATATATGTATATATATATATATATATAGTTTGTTTCTTTGTGTTTTCTCTGACATAACTAAAACATTATTCAATTTAACTTTGTTTACTTAAGCGAGAAGTTTCATCTTCGTAAAAGTGCATAAATATATTCATTTTACACAATCACGCAAATAAATCTTTCCATACATTTGTTATAAAAATATATATGATTATAAAGTTCTTGTGTATTTTATATTTTAATGCATTTTTATTCGCATTGAAATAAAACTTAATTGAATATTTAATTATAATATCTCGTGAACATGTAATTTTAAGGACGCAATTATTTAAAAAATATACCAAAATATTTTTTTATATTTTTAAACTTAATATATTTTACACTTTAATTAACTCTTATATATTATATTTTAAACCATTTAAGATTTTTATTAAATATATGTATATACAAAAATAAGCAATTAATCATCCTTGTAACAACAAGAATTTTGTCATAATTTCATGGAAAATGATGTACACAACGTATTATATAAACGTGATGATGTTCATTTAATACATACACTTACTTTAATTGTACAGTATGATTACAAAATTATTATCATTATATAAATTAAAAATTATTAATCTATTGTTGTTGGGTTTTTTTTTTAATTATAAAAAATAATATTTATTTTATTTATGGGGGGGGGTCTTAGTTGGTTTTTCCGTCGACAAATAGTGATAGAACTTTTGTAGATATTACGTTTTCGGACGCATTAAGGATTTCCATGGTTTTGGCGGATTAACTTGAACAAAAGGGCGTTAACCACGATTCAATATTTACTTACGCCGTTACTATTGCTAAGTCAGCCTAACCAAGAAACTAACTATGAGAAATTTTCACAGCGTTTTGAACACAAAAGAACTTTCGAAAGAACCTATTGAGTTCTAGACTATGTTATTTGACAACTTTCATAATGTAAGCGTTTCGCCGCTTGATAATAAAAATTGCTTTGTGTGTATATTAAATGTATTGTTTTCTAACATTAATATTTCTATTGAGAATTCTAATTTATTAATTTTATTTTATATATTTACATTTTCATTATATCTTTAAACGACTATTCAAGTAAAACAAACTTATCATTGTTATACAATTTTCATAATATAAGGAGAAAAAAGTGATATTCCTTGTTACATTCTTTGGATTTTTTTTATCAGAATTTATTGATAATTTAGTGTCTTTTACACAAAAAGACTAGTGTTATTATTAAAATATATTATTTTTTATAAATCAAAAACATACAAGATAATCACAGAATAAATAAAATATTATATTAATGATTATATATAACTGACTTTAAATCATGATATGAAACGAAAAATTATTATTATAAAATAAAGATCAAAGTTTTTAAATTTATATAAATTATTATTATAATTAACTTTATTCGAGTTGCTTTAAGATTTAACAAAGCGAACAACAAGTAGAAATTTAAACAACAAATTCGTTTTATTTTCTCCGCGATAAACAAACACACATTTAAAGTAATACAACTTGTTATATTTATATATATATATATAATTTATTTTACACATAATAAATTTTCATTATCAATAATAATAATGTAATTAATCTCCATATAAAAATTAGCATTTATAGCCGTTTACTTATATACTTACTATAAAATTAAAGAGATTAACTTCATTCAACGAGCTTTTTTTTTAATTTTTTCTCAATCGCCTTTCTTTCGTTGAAAAACATGGAGGTTTCCTCCGTTGAAAATTTTCCACAAAGCCTTTTCGATTTAAAGCTCTAAAAGCATCCTTTGGTAAACCTGATAAAACCCACTAATGATTTCAAAGAATAATCCTTTGAATGCACTAATACGACAAATAAAAAACATATTCATCGGTTGAATACGTTCTTTATTTCCGATTATTCACAACTGTAAATACGAATAATTGGATTTATCTCAATCGTATTATATATATTTTTTTCATATCAATGTTGAAATATTTTATTATATATAATATATAAATCAATTTTGATATATTTAGTCTTTTTTTTTTTGTTGCCGATTGTATCATATTAAATATCGAAGAAAAAGCACCTGTTTTTTCAATATTCACATTAAGATTAACGACTGAAAATGAAAGAATCCAAAGGTGCTTTCCGTATAAAAAGAATCGAAACTTAATGAAGCAAGCAAAAAGAGCCGTCGAAAAAATTACCGGCAATCATAGATAGATTCGAAAAAGGTCACAGGATGAGATAAATGAGCGCAAATAATATAATACATGCGAGAAAATAGAAGGGTACAAAAAGAATACTCAACCATTAAGGATCCTATTTCGAAATGACGAATCAATGGCATTAATAACGACGATAGAGGGTTAAAAAAATATTGCGGATGCGATAGAAATCGATATTCGATATTACGCATTATATTAAGGGTTGAATCCTGAAGGATACTTCGATTTGACTTAACAATAAACCCGTCTTGGTGAATGTTTTGATTGAGTTCAAAATTTAACTGAACCCTTTCAAATGTGTACAGTCGGTTAATTGTTAATGAGAACACGAATGTGAAATATTCTAGGCTCTAATATTTTATCTATTAATTTAACTATAAAATTTATTTTAAAAATATCAAAAATAAAATTATATAAACGGGTAATTAAAATGATGTTTTTTTTTCAAGAACATTCTTAACCGTAGTAGAAATTGCAATACTTAGAGTAGAAAGTATTATTGATATTCCTCTTATATTTCTAGAAACAAGCGAAATACTTCTACTTGAATATTTTCAGAGTTTCAAATATGCAAGAAAACTTCAAACATCAAACATTCCATAAAATATTGTGTATAAAATACGACTTTCATATTTGTTCTAAATCGTCTATAAATCTGAAAATATATAAGTCAAACTCTGAAAATATCTTTCGACATTAATTTATAACGTATTTTCTATTTCAATTTTATTATAATATGCATATTTATAAAAAAAAAATAATAAAAATGTAAATTAAATTTTGCATATTATATCAGTATTAAAATGTATATTTTTACATATTTATATAAGATATTCATATTTAGGATCGTTTAGAAAAAAATCGTTTTTTTTTCTATTTTCCAATATTTTTTTTCAAACTTGAAAAGGATTCAAATAGAATATATAATATATGATTTATAAATAAATAATATGAACATTATTTTTTTCTTAATTATTATACATAATATTTGTAGTTTTTATTCAAAAGTCTTTAAAATGTAATCGTTAAAATTCGATATTAAATTATCTTATTTAATAAAAATAAATATCTATGAATTTATTAAAATTGTTTAATATTCAAAAATTATGATTTTGAATTCGATATTTTACTCACGTAAAAATTAAATTTCGACCTTTTTAATTAAGATAAATGTTTAACAATATTATAGAGTAGCCTTAAAATATTCCAAAAAAAAAAATTCAATATACCCTTTTTTGACATCGTTATATAATTATATCATTTTTAAATATATTAATTGCGAACATCGCGTGACGTTTTCAATTAATCCAAGATTTTCTAATCAAGCAAAACAATGGATTTCGTCGTGATTTTTTTTTTTTTGTTAGATCCTATTCTATTATTATTCATCGAATAGATTATATCATTATATATCCATTAAGGACTTCATCGGAGTGGCCATTTCGTAACTCGGTAATAATAAAAAGGGTGTACAAAAGTTCAGCCAACCCCTTATCAGGTGTTGGATGTTGGGGGGGGGGTTGATTTTATCTCGTCGTCGGAGCTTTTTCGCGATTTTCGGTCGAATATGAAGATAAATGAGTCGCTATTGTTCATTAATGAGAGATGTTATCCGGCCACCTGTTTTCAGGCTTCCAAATCATCATCCCCTATTTTCCGACGGTTCGTTCGTTCGTTCGACGAAATGGAGATTCGTCGTTAAATGTCGCCGTCGTAAAACGTCGACAATGAACGACAAATTCGCCTACGCGACAATTATCGCCCGACGAAAATCAAACGATGCTATAAAAGGATACTTTAATATATAAAAAAGACCGTTATCGTATATTTTTTAATAAATAATTAATTACTAATTAAATAAATTCACATATTCTTAATATAATTCTATATTATGGTACTGAATTTGAAAAACTCTATCGATAATTTAATTTAATCTCATATTACGGTATATAATGAGGATCGCTCAGAGTTTTCTTCAGTTTGGAGAACGAAAAAAAATTGCACGGGGTCAAATCTGGCAAATATAGTGGTTGATACGTCGTTACAATGTTATTTTTGCCAAAAATTCACAAATCCTGTTGCTTTTTAATACATCATATATAATTAATATTTTAACAATACATATAATATAACGAAAAATAAACTACTTATTTTTTATATTGCTTGATTTTTATATAAATGATCGTGTTTTATTAACGTTAAATTAAAAATCAACATATGCAAATAAATAAATTTGTAATGAAAATAGTAGATATTGAACAAACAGTAACCCGAATATCTTATCGTGAAATATTATTGCAAAATTTAATTTAATATATATATATATATATATATATATATATATATATATATATATATATATATATATATATATAATGAATGTTTATTCAAATAGTCGCTTTCGCGGTTAATCTTCGAAATGAATTAAACTATATGCGATCAATTCTATATAAAATATATTAAATTGTCCTAGAAATAAATAATTACTTAAAAAAAATTAAATGATTTTTGAATCAATATTGCTATTAAGAACGGGTGTTATTTATATTTTATATATTCTATATTATAATGGAAAATTTTCTAATATTTCGATATAAATTTCATCCGTATAAACAAAACTAAATATTCTATGGTCGTATTTACATTTTCCATAGCCCGAGGCTCTCAAATATTGCAGGTTTCCGTGGTATTTTAATTTAATATATTATATAGTCTAATTTTTTTGAAACGATGTTATCTTAATTATGACTAATACAAAATACTCTAAATTATTCATCTAAAAACGATAATTATTATCTTACAAAGTGAATTAATATTATTTATATCAAAAACTCTAATATATATACCATATATGTATATCGTTATATACATTTTTTAAAATATTCGTGCGTTTCAATTTATTTGTTCTATCAAATTTTTTCACAAACATCTATACTTAAAACGTGTAATATTAAAATATCATTATTAAAACATAAAACCGCGCAATGTTTTATGGGGGGGTTATTTTTTTCTGTTTTCCCGGAACCTTCAGAATATTTTTTCTCTCGTCTTTTGTTCTGCGTTTTGCTTTTTCGTCATTTTTACTTCATCCCCTTTTATCGTTTGACGATTGTAAAATATTTTACAAATTACGTGATGCGAAAACAAAAACAAGACGAGTAAACATCGCGAAAATAACCTTTTCTGTGTTTTTTTTTTTTTTTTGGTGCCCTTTTCGATATAAATATATCTTTTTTTTTGCCCCCTCCGTGTTGATTTTTTTCCATATTATTATTATATTATCGCTAATTATTCGAGAATTAAAAATTTTTAAATTATAGTATTTGCGAAACCGTCATAAATTCGCTTCATACAATTCAATAAATATGCAAATTAAACGAAACGCATAATGAATCTATAATTTAGAAAATATTTATTTTATATACAAAACATATAATAAATAATACATTCTTTAACAAAATAAAATTTAATTATAAATATAATACTTCAAAGATGACGTTTACTTTTAAATATTTCCTTTATACTTCTATCAACAGAATAGCTATTAAAAATTATTTATAATCAACAACGTTTTATTTTATTCAATATTTTCAATTGTGAACTTTAAATTAAATTATATAATAATAATAATAATAATTTAATATTAATTAATGATGAATTTGTGGTTGGTATAATGCTGATTAATTTACAATAGAATTCATTAACATGATCCAAATTAACAATTAGACAATTCTGGCGTAAATAAATAAATTGAATCGAATATATACGAATAATTATATATATATATTGTTATATTTTATTATTTAAAAGTTGAAATAGAGCGAAAAATAAAATATTGACTACTAGAAATAAACGATGGCGGTTTACGGTCGAATTAATTTCCATCGTGTTTCCGTTTATGAAATATCGAAAGTATATTTATTCACATAAAAGTAATAAAATTCGTTAGTTTGTCAATGAAAATGTTTTGTGATGGTGTTTGTGTGTATGTGTGTGTATTCTTTCTGTGTCGTTTAATTTAGTTCTATTTTGATTTTATTTATTTATTTTTGCTTTAACCGTTCAAAGTGATTCGTTCAATAATTTCATTATATATACCGAACGAAATGGTTCGTATTTAAAAATGGTAAATGAATTGAGGTCTATCATTAAATTACGTTTTTTTTTTATTATAATTGCATCTATAAAAAAAATAAATTATTGTGCAAAGGGAGAAATCGACATATATATATATTGTATAAATTGAAAGAAAATATTATGAATATAAATAAACATGCAGTATATATATATATATATATATATATATATATATATATTTATATATATATATATATATATATATATATATATTTATATATATATATATATATATATATATATATATATATATATATTTATATATATATATATATATATATATATATATATATATATATATATATATAAAATGATCCGTGTACAAGTTTATTTAAATCAAATATTTTGTATTTAAATAAAATATGTAAGTTTTCAATACTTTTCTTAACTAATTTCGGAATTTTATCAAAGTTTTTATTGATTCTTCAATAATAGTTTAAAAAAATGATAGAAAAATTGATTTTTACAAAGTTTTTCCAATTATCAAATATTTTTTTAAATATTTAAATTATTTAAAAAAATGTTTGGAATATTAAATATCAAATTAAATTTATCAATTTAAATCAATACAGTTATTACATTTATATTTTATCTAAATGTTTACTATTAATATATATATATATATATATATATATATATATATATATATATAAATATTATAATTTAAATAAAAAGAAAACAGACAGCAAACAAATCGATATTTACAAAGTTCAAACGATTTTCTCGAATCGAAAAAAAAAATAAAATAGAAAAAGAAAGAAAAACCGTCTTCATATTACGCTCCTATTCTCATATTATACGTCAACCCTTGAAAAAGCAATATATATATATATATATATATATATATATATATATATATAAAGGGGGCGCGAAATTCAAACGGATTAGAGACAGCAAAATGTGATTCTCTATCGTCACAAACCACATTTTGCCATTTAATAAAAGTGTCTCTTGTTCACGCCTGAAAACACAGCCTGATTGAATAATGCTTGTTGTAACTGAAACGCGAATTTATATATATATATATATATATATATATATATATATATATATATATATATATATATATATATATATATATATATATTTGAGAATCTATGTATTCCGCATTGTGTCGCGGATTCTGTTTAAATTGACTAACTTTGACTGAGAATCCGTTCAAATGTAACCTTAATCGAATCTTTGATTCTTTATATTTGTCCTCTATATATACTTATTTATCGCTGCCATATTTGTTTTATATTATATTATAAATAGATAATTCAACTGTGATGTGGATAAAACTTGTATTATATTTTGAATATTCTAATATTAAAGTATTTTTTTTTAATTTTTATAATAGTTATATTTAACATTTTACGTTTGAGAACAGCGTTCAAATTTTTACCTAAATATATTAATTATATTATATATATTTATATATAATAGTATACAAATTGTATGAAAAATTTCAAATATATTTACATTAAAAAAATATTTACAAGACATCTTACTAACCATTTCAAGTCAAAAAAAATAAATAAATAAAATATAACTACATATATTTTTAAAACATTTTTAATAAAAAAAAATCTTAAAATAAAATACACGATTTATTCTCAAAAAAAAAATTCAACAGATTAAACTTGAGAAATATAATTAGTAATTAATATATATATATAATTATCAATTTACTCATATTAAAATAAACTAAGCTACTAAGCAATTTACTTACATCAAAAATAATTTCTTTTTGTTTAAATATAATTCTGATTATATTTTTTTTATGTAGAAATTTATTTATAAAAATAAATTGAAAAGTGTCAATCTACTGTCAATGTCGAATATTTTTTTTAAACAACCATTAATAATTGACTCAAAACATAAAAATAATGTATAATTCGATTTGTGCACGATTTTTTTTTAAATTAAAATATCGAATTATTCACCACGAACGTAGATCGTATTTCATTTTTACGTGCTAAAATTAAAATAAATCTATTATTATTTTATTCTTAATAATAAATCCATATATCCGTATAAATTTGAAAACAACGTTCTAGATCTATTATTAAAACTTCGGAATTATCCGAAAATCTATATATTCCATCACGTATTAATTTTCAAAGTTGTCTAATCTTATAATCATCGTTATTATACTACTAATAATATTATAATAAAGTTGACATAGTTTCAAAAGAATAAATTTCTAACAGCGTAGAAAAAAGGGGCACTTTTTCCTTTTTACTTATTATTAAAATTCCCATGAGTTTTCCCACAAATTCGACCAATAAACTCTCAATAGAGCTACTCGCCGTTCTCCATCTCAAATAAAAGTCGTTATTACGATTATTATTATTATTATTTTACCTTTCGTTTCCTTCGAGATGGACGAATCCGTTATTTCCATAAGGACACCGGAATAAAAGTCGAACAAGTAAAAAAAAGGGAAATGAAATCATTTGATATTCCGTATTTTTTTGTAAATGAATCAAAATACGCATACGAAACGGCGACTTTTCATATTTCCTTTGATTTACAACGTATGATCTATTTTATTGAAATTATATAATAAAAATATATTTTATTCCTATTTTACTTATATATGTAAATAATAAAATTTATATGTAATATTTTATTGCACTCAAAATTTCAATTTAGGTATATTTTTTTAATATATATATCAAAATTTTACATTCATATATTTTATTCGTAATATATAATAATTTTTTTCTCAAAAAAATCATGTATCGAATGTAATATATTTTAAAGAATTTTTCATTTATTATGAATGTAAACATAGAAAAGTACTTTATTTAAAAAGCTTCATGTGAATTTAAAATTTTATTATAAAAAGTAAGCTTTTCTTGTGATATAATAAAAATTCGATATATCAAAATTAATTAAGCTTTTACATAAATATCGATCGATAAAATCTATATATCGAATTAGTTCATTGAGAAACTTGAAAGCGTTTTTCGTTGTAAATCTAAAGCACAAGAGCCGCATCTGAAAGTCCCTTTGAAGCTTTCGCCAATAACAAGTGGGAATTTCTTGGACCCCCACCGAAGATTGCTTAGTTTTAATCGCGTCTTACATAGAAACGTATAACTCGTCGCCGGGATTTGTATTTAATTAAATATTCATGAAATAATCCAGTGGACTAATCTCGGTTGCTTTTCACGAGTCACGAATGCATAAATACGAAGAGTTTTGTTTTGCGACGCAAAATCTGGCATTATGAACTTTTCCGCACGGAATTATGTAAAAAGCTCGTTCGGCAAAAAGCTGTTTAATTGCGAAAATGAGCGATTAAAATGTGTGATAAATATTCGGCAACCTTGACTCTCGAAGTACTTCATCAATGTCAATTACCGGAAAATACGAAATATTACCTTTATACAAAACGACAAAAATCTAAGATTTACGTAAAATTAAAACACATCGATAACTTATTGTACTTTTGATCATAAAATCCATTTTTTTTAAATCATAATTATTATATAAAAAAATTCTAAAATATTTGTTTAATCAAATATCAATCAGATATATTAAAATATTATCAATGAAATCGATATTAATATATAATAAAATTTATTTAACAAGGTAAATATAATGTATTTTTTTTTTAAATAATTTTCTACAACAATCCTAAAATATTGCTTAATATTTATATATACATATAACTGCCTATTTTAAAAGTAGGTAGTTTTTTCGAAGACTTCCTACTCATATTATTATTTGAAATAATTATTTCTTATCGAAAGTTAAAAATACATAGTCAATAAGTATATTAATAAATATCTTATTAAAATATATTTTTTAAACATTACTATATTAAACCGATTATATTGTATATTTTTAATAGTACAATATATTATTCTATTTTTAATTATAATAACGAAATAATAATATAGATATGTATGTATGTACATCAGTGTCGCGGAAATCAATTAAGAGATGAAATTTTTGTTATGAAAAAGCAAGTAATCCGGTAAAGCAACGGTGCAAATCCGACGTAATCATTCCGAAATGAGATTATTTCGAAATTACCGCTGAGGACGTTGTTCGGTAAAAATTTTCTAAAATACAAAAAAAAAATAAAATCAAAAAAAAAAATAATAATAATAAAGTGCGGAACACGTAATGCGAAAACCGATTTTTTTTCGACATTTTACGAGCGGCGAAAATTAATCGCAAATTTAATTATGTCACAACTTTAAGGACCGGCGCAATAATATTTTTTTGTTATTATTTATTTAATTGTTATATTTTCATTATTATAAAATCTATATGATGTATATGCGTATTTTTTATATTAAAAAAAATAATATAAATAAATTTAGTGATATCTTAAAATCTCGCGTGAAAACTAATTATAAATAAATATATGTAGAATTAAATAAACAATATCTAAAATATTTATTATATAATATAATCAAAACATAAATTATTGAATTAATTATTATTTAAAAAAAAAATATATATATATAATTGAAAATATTAATGTTTTTTTAACTCTTTGACAGAAAACCGCCCCTTGATATTTAAAAAATTATAATTTTGTACGTGCAGCGCTTAAAAAATAATAAGAAAATTGATTAAATCTGTCATTCTCAAAATTCAATTTGCGCCCTAGTAGCGAATTTATACAAATTTATATATATATTTAGTACAATTCATTTACCGCGGAATCGCAATAATATTTATTAACGTACACGTTGAACATGTTTGAATTGAATATAAGAAGGATACGTCCCTTTATTCTCATAGTTGAGAAAAAAGGGAAAACGTTATTAATTTGTGCAATTTTTCAACGACACGTCCGCTTTTTTTCAGGGGGGGGAAGGGAAGACCCGCCAAAAAAGGGAAAAGGGGGTGAGAAAATATGACATTTTTTAATATTCATTGAACGCCGCCTCAGCATCATGCAACATTACTCACGTGTAATGAAATTCAGATTTAAAAAGCGACACCTTCTATTATATATATATATATATATATATATATATATATATATATATATATATATATATATATATATATATCGTCTTCATACATTATTCAAATTACATATCATTTACTGTAATTTAATTCGTTGTAAAAATTGCTTTACACGAGTATATTCTTTGATGCATCTATAAATGGAATACTGAGAATTGAGAATATTTACTTTGTGCTCAAATAAAAAAAAATATATATTTATTATAAAAAAATATTTTTGTTAACAAAATAAATTATCTAAATTGTATAAATAGATCTCAATGGGTTGCTTTATTATATTATGTATTTTTTTTTTAAATTATGAACATCCGTCTTGTTTTTTTGATTTACCTCGTATTAATTTTCATCAGTACAAAGTTTTATTTAAGATATATATTTATTTTTTTTTTTAGTTTTATTGAATTTTATAAAATAAATGAAATATCAAATATATAATATTTAAAAAATCTAAACCAAAAAAATACTGTGAATTAATATTTATTTGTAATCAAAAATATCACGTAAAATATTTATTTTAAATATGATAATTTTCTATCTATATATCTGATGAAAAATAAAACTTGAAATAGATATACTTAATCGTAATCATATAATGTTATTATATCATTTATATAATTTTAATCAGCAATAAATCTAAAATATTGTGGAATTTATTAAATATTA
>JANIJI010000014.1:7575000-7662500 GCA_024500535.1 Leptonema lineaticorne | reverse complement strand
TTAAAATTTTACAATCGCATATATTTTCATTATTATTTTATATATTAAAAGAAAATAATAAAATAGAGCATTTTTCCTACATATTAGTCTATTTTACACCCACCCATTGATTATGAATTGCGTAATAATATATATATATATATATATATATATATATATATATATATATATATATATTGTTGAAAACGTTGACGTGTCACGTCACAGCGTTTTGGAAAAGCATACGTGATAATCGAGCACATCGGTGCGTCATAATATCGATCGTAAATACATTTTGTAATTAATCACTAATAAATAAGTGTCATGTGCTAACAATGGCTATATATTATATCACAATAGACACCTGTGATAATGTGTTAAAAACGACAGATCGCGAATACGAATCGTATGTTACGATTATATTATATATACAATATTTATATTTATATATATATATATATATATATATATATATATATATATGTATATGTATATAGAAAAATATGTGCTTGAATTAAATTTAAATATTATTCGATAGAGATTTTCTTTTTTATTCCGATTTTTGTCGATTTTCATTTCGTTTGACCGATAATTTCCCGTTGTACAACAAATCAACCGCAAACCAAGTCAACAAGTTTATATTTAATGAACGATCTCGATTTGAAATTTAACAAATTTCCACCCTTCAATCGATTTCGAATCACGTTTCCGTCGTTATTTTTCTCTTATCAAAGCTTCAATTGCAGCTTTTTTTATATAATTACGTCTCTCTAATTGTATAAGAGATAATTTTATAAATTATGCAAATATATAAACTGTTAAAATATATTATTATATAATAATGATATGATATATAATAAAATTATAAAAAAATTCACTCTTCAGTTTAGTACTTTATTGCATATTAAAAGTATGATTAATGAAAACTTATAATAAAATTACTTAATATTCAATTAATTGTATTTAAATTTCAATATAAATATAAAAATATTTTTTTCACATTATTGATGTGAAAATGTGTTAAATTTATACAGAAAAAAAATTACATATATTATATTTTATAAATCATCAAATAAATTCGGTTTAATTGAGCATATCGTTCCAAAATATGGCGCACGAATAATGTGCGCACTTTCTTTTTTCTTTTTTTCTTTTTTACCCCTCGGATTAAACTTAAGTTTTTCCGATGGGATGTTGGTTCGAATTTTGTGGCACATTTAACACGAATGAAAAAAATAATAATAACGAAAATGACGCTATTTTTTTTTTATTCATATATGATGGAATTTTATGAATAAAATGCCGCGGCATATCGAATATACTGAAAAATATAATACGGCGATTATTGAGCGTTACTTTGTCTCGGAAAATATTATATTGTATTGCGTTGAATTGTTTTTCTATATAATAATATTATTAAAAGCAATTTTCTCTCTTTTATCGTTTTATATCCTCAATTTCAATTTACGATTTCCGTGAAGAAGCTTTTTTTATGGTGTTTTACATAAAACTATTTAATGCTGTCATTTCACTATAAAAATTTTAAATCACCTTTCAGGGTTAACTTATATAAAATATATTATATATAAACATTTTTTTATTATATATAATCTAAAACTAAATATATAGTATATTCATATTAATTTTTCAGTCACAAATATGATAATATATTTAGAAGAATCTTCAATTTTACAAAATAATAATTAAGTACTATAAAAACGTCATCGCGAATATAATTATTGCATAAACAATATTTATTTGATATAATTTTTAATATTTTATTAAAATAAGATTTTCTATAATATATTAGACATTCGAGAAAGCTCTATTGTCTTTATATATAAAGTAAAAAAAAAATATCATATATTACTTATTTATTATTACAAAACGAGTTCTACTTTATTCGTTATAAATTAAAATATTATTTATAACAGATTATTCTATGTTAAAGTATTCATAGTTTATAAAATTATGTCGATGATAAGTATTAATTTTTCAATATCATTATTTTGTATATATTTTTATATTATTAAACAATATATTTTATATTAATATTAATATCAAAAATTATCGTATTCAAAATAAAATTAAAATTAATATACGATTTCAAATCTTCGATCGCAACAAAATAGCGCCGCTAAAAGACGCCTTCGTAGAACGGAAAACTTTCAGAGCTTTCGATTAACGGCTTAAGCTTCGCAATAAGAGCTTACGAGATGAGCGTAAACAGTTATGGTACACGGTATTTTCATCGTTATTTAAACCGGTATCGCTTTCAACTTTTATGCGCTGTCTCGCAGATCAGGCAACGGTCACATTGCACTCGTGCAGTTTCGCGCATTTAACTTAATCTCCGGTATTAGTTGAAATGTGTAACCGCAGCCTGCGTTTACATTATAATAGCGTTTCGTTTTTGTTTTGTTTTTTTTGGTTTGAGTAAAAATTTACGATTTTCTCGTGTGCAAAATTTTCGACGTTAAGTCTGACAAAGCTTCGAGTTTAAATCCGTTGATTTTAATAAGGATTTTCGTTATAACTAAAGTATCAATTTAATATATTCTTGTAAGTTTGCTTAGCATATGGATAATCTGAAGTAAATTATTATGCAAACAAAATATTCTATTATTAATAAAATATTTTCCTTGAAAATATTTTCATTCATATAAAATATAAATAATTATATTTTTAAGAATAACATAAAAACTTTGAATTTTACTTAATCCAAATATTTACATTAATTTTTATTTACCAAAAATGAACTTTATTCAATATTTCAATTGCCTTTTAACGGACTAAAAAATATAGAAGTGAACTTTTTTTAGCTTCGAAAGAAAAAAAATTGACAAATATACTACAAAAATAAGTTGTTCAGAAACATCTTTTTCGTAACTCAATTTTTTCCCCAGTTTTTTTTGCGTTCATCACTTCAAACTTTTCAAATGGGTCAACAATAATAACAATATTTTGGATTTCTTTCATATTCAACCCCCTTGTGTAATAAAAAAAAAGAAATAAACAAGACGACTTGTATCTATCCTAGTTTCGGTTGAGTTATAAAATTGTATAAAATTCTTTTTTTAACATCAACAATATATTCAATAAAAAGTATACAATAAAAATGTTTAATTCTGTATTTTGGAATTAATTAATATTTTTATTATGTATATATCAGTATATTTTATAAAGACATTCAGATTTAGTGTGAAAAATTAATGAATATATTTCCAATAAAATTCATTTCAATTACTAATATGGGAATTGCTAAAATTATTTATATACAAATTTTATATGTTATATTTTCAGATAATACTTTATAAACAATCAATGGATGTCCTTTATTTCAATACGCATTTCAAATTGATCCTATGAGAATTTCGAACTATTCCTTTCATTTACTAACAAATCTCTTTAGAAATTAAAGCCGAGCTTTCAGCACACATTCCATTCGCACGATGTGAAACATTAGCGCGTGAAAACGATCTAAAATTTCTGAAATTCCTATTGAAATACTAAAAAAATACATACATACATATATATATATATATATATATATATATATATATATATATATATATATATATATATATATAATAGCGACAAAATGGTCTCAATCTAAAATTTAACGCGAAACTTGTCCGATTTTATCCGTTATGAAATTTTTCTATTGTGTTTTTTTTTTGCGCGCGCCACTGGAAAATCTCTCTTTTTCCATTCATTCATTTTACACAAACTTATAATATCGTCGTTCGAATGGAAAAATTAATAAGACGAAAGAAAAGGCGGCGACTTCGAAAAGCGCATAAACCATAATAGGCCGCGATGTTGAATTTAAACTTTCGTTCTGCGCGAAATTAATCTGAAAGTTTTCCGCGATTTTCGCAAACGCGTTTTCCGGGATTCGAAATTAAACGAAAATACCAGCGTGAAAGTTTTAAAATGTCACATTGTGATCGGCGTTTATTATCATCATTGTCGACGCTATGTTACAATATAATATACCCATTTATATATTGTAATAATATTTCTGCTGCGATATGAAACGATAATAGTAATTGAAATTTATGTGGAATTCTGTGAATCTACGATTACTATTATTTTTATATAACCGATCAGAAATATTTTATATTACATTCAAATAAAAATACATAAAAAAAATAATTACTATTTATTTTTTAAAATATCTAGATGATATAATAAAGAATAAATTATTTAAAAAAATATCAAAATTTTTGTAATACGAACTAATCAGTATTTGTAAGAATAATTAAAAATAATAATTTATATATTTTTAATATATTAAAAAACAAATATAAAATAATAAGTATTGTTACATATTGCAGTTAAAAACGAATGAACTATATAAGTACCATATATCTAATATTCTATTGAATTTATGTCGTTTTATAAAAGGCTATCTTTTAAAAACTCATAAAATATTTGATTTGTAACAATATTCGAGTATTGTAAGCTTTTTATTTGAAAAAAAATAATCCGAAAAAATGCTTAACTTGTCATAGTATTATTCGAATATCGAATAAGCAATCGTATTAAAAAAAATGCAGACAATATTCTTTATCGTTATTTAGAAATTACTATTATTGAAATTGATAGAAAAATATGTATAACTATATATTATATAAAACTGATATTTAATTGAAAATAAATTATATTTAATATATTGAATTGTTATATATATATATATATATATATATATATATATATATATATATATATATATATATATATTTAGAATAAATTAAAATTCTTAGAATATTGATAATGTAATATTATTTTTGATAATTAAAAAAAAAATTATATCAATTTTAAAAAGACGTTTCGTTACAAACAAACGATCGAAAATAACGTCGTCATCGTTTTTATTATCGTAACCGTCGAGGTTGAACACGGATTAATATTATACACATACAGGGTGTACACATTAATACGCGTACGAACGCGTATTAAAACGTATATAGGCCATATGGCACGTTCGCAAAAATATTGTCGGTACGTGGCCGACGTGAATCGCGCGTCCTCCGCCGTTTCGTTCCACCTTCCGCTTTTTTTTTCTTCTTTTTTTTTGGCCGAAGGAAAATTCCAGCGGGAAAATTCTGTAAATTTTTCCCGCCGGCCGTGTGGAAAGTTTTCCGTCGCGGTAATTATGCTTGTTCGCGTTAACGGGAATGCCATCAACGTTGAATAATCAATTTGCACTTCCCGCCTGCGGCTTCGACAAATTTCCTCACAAATTAATCCAATCTTATTATTTATGTATCTCACATTTACGTATATATATATATATATATATATATATATGTGTGTGTGTGTGTGTGTGTGTATATATGATTTTTCTTGAGCGGAATATACGCTCATCTATCGCGTAAATTTAAAATATCAATATCAAGTCCATATTTCTACTGATATAATAGAATATTATTTTTTTAATAATTATTATATCGATCAACAAATTAACAATATTATTATATTTATAATATATAATTCAATCTGATTAATTTGATTGTAGAAAAAAAAATATATATATGTATATTATAATATTACAATAATTTTTCAAATTAAAAAAAAAACTAAAATCCAACATATTTTAATTTAATTGAGATTAAAATATTTAATAAATTATTATTTTACAAAAAAAAATCAGAAAATATTAGTTTTCTTAAATGTCAAAATGGATATAAATTTCATAAATTATGACCGCATATTTAATATATATATATTAAAATTTAATATATTTTATTATAAATATATTTATAAAATACAGACTGTATAAATATTTATTTTTTCAACTTAATATTGATATTTTTAAGATTGTGAATCAATATTAAAATAAATGGAATCTTTAATAATACAAATCAATTTCACGAACAAAATTCGGAAAGCTTTGTTTTATGTTCGTCAAATTGACATTATTAATAGATTTTAACCTTAAGCTGAACTGCTAAAAATAAACACTCCTTACGAAAATCGCGTATTTCTCAATATATAAAATTGTTAATAATTAAATAATTTTATCTATTTGAGTATTAATTTATATGTTATACATTAATCAAAAAAAATATATTATATATTAGTATTGTAAAATGCGTATACATATATTATATTAAGAAACATTAATATGCGTAACATTTTATATATGTTCAACGAAAACTATGAATTGTAAAAGCTATGACGCAATTGTTTAGACTTTTGAGTAATAAAAGCTAACCGGAACACGGATTCAATTATTCGGGGGGTTCCGTTTTCAGTGCGCGAACGGCACATGTGCTACAAAAACAAACGGGCACACTTTTAAGCAGATTAGGCGGTTTTCGAAAACGTCGAAAACCGAGGCGACTATTCATTCATTATAAACGAGAAGGCGAAACGTAAATTCATACGAGCGCACAAACTCACACACGCGCACACATTGTTTAGAAAATTGAATTGTACGACGGTCGGATTTCCAAGTTTTCCGCGAATAAAATGTCGGATTTATATCGTATATCTGTATATATATATATATATATATATATATATATATATATATATATATTTAACAGTATTTTAAACCGACGACAATTTTTCCATTTTCTTTCGGCGATTTTTCCGACGGAAAATTGGATACAAACGTCTGACGTGATCGCAGTAAATCTATCCGCGAATTCGATTCGTATCTATAATAATAATGTAACATTCGAAAAATCTGATGAAATATCATGTAGACGACGACTCAATGGAAATCGAATAAAATGCATGCGATATTTTTTTTTTCACACCTAGATGCAATCGGAAAACTCGTTTAAAACCGGAAAAACGATCTCATCAATTTTGTTTTTATCTTTCGATCACTGTGAGCTTTTTAGATTGAAAATGTAGCACATTTTAATCCTAATTTTATATTCGAGTATGATTTCAATTATTAGAACAAAACTCATAATTATACTAAATATATAATATATATATTTTCTTATATGATTTGCATATGAAATTAATATCCACATATAACAATACATTGTTTCTACTATAAAATATTATCAATCAAAATAATCCACATTAATATTTGTATAGCATGAAAATAAAACGTATTTTAATAATTTAAAGGCAACACAAAGACACAATATTGACGATATTTTGCATATTCATTCTTTGAAAACAATGATATGCATATTTGAAACAATCTGGCTATTCAGTGTAATATCAACGTTCATAACGTGTTGTTATTATTATTTTTGTATGGAATATTTTTAATAAAATCTTTATGAAATTCAAACCCCTTCGTCCAATTTTCTTTTATTTTCATTGCACTTTTTAATTATGCACGAATTGCATGCGAGTGAAAAGCTTCGAAAGCTTTGGTTGGCAATGAAATGCAATCTTCTTTTATATATATATAATGTTTTTATCACTCGTTTTGAAATTGTTTTGAATGAAATGATTTAAATATATATATATATATATATATATATATATATATATATATATATATATATATATATATATATATATATATATATCAGCTGTATTAGAATGTAATATTTATATATGGATTTTTTTTTATTATATTACATTTCTCCCACTGCAATCCATATATCAATGTTAATTATGATAAAATTGACGTTTATGACATATTTCTAAAATTATCAGTTAGATAAGAGTATTATCTGAAATGCATTCAAGATCCTATAATATTAATTGATTTTTTCATGTATATCTATATTTATTGAATGGTTGTATTATTGGTAAATATTTGTAATTTAATATATTACCAAAATCTAAATCCAAAATTTGTTTCAATAAATTGTATTAAATTTAAAGCTACATATGCATATGCATATATATATTATATATATAAAATATATTTATAAATTCTATTTCTCAAGAAAATTTTAAATTTCTGTTTTACTGCAAAACCGTTTGCCGAACGCAATATAAGAAATTATGCATTCGATTATTTCAGACTCAAAGCGATTCAAAAGATTGAAAGAACCGGCAAAATAGATTTTCCACGACACAATGGAACTAAGGGATTTTCACCGATCAACTCTTGAAGTGTTTGTCGCCATCTGAGGATTACTATCGTCGAGAATAATACAATATTTTTCCATTGTAGTTTTTTTAAAAAAAAAATCTTTTTCTTCATCTCTTGTACTATATAAAACTTGCGCTTTTTTCGAATTGACCGGATATAGAATTTTCTTTCAGCTTTTCATATGATAGTATTTGAATTTTGCTATATGTAATTTTCCTTCGTGACGTATTCGTATTATTATTATTATTGTTAAAAAATATATTTTTTATTATCATATTTTATAAAACAAAAAATGCAAATTAATACTATAGTTTATGCAAGCAATCAAAATTGTTGCATTATTCAACGGTGTCTAATATAGTTTTTAATGTTTAAAATATGTTAAAGAATACACTTTTATATATATAATACATTCAAATATAATTATCAAGTTAAAAGAAAATGTTAAAATTCATTTCGAAACCAAAAATATAATGAAAGTTTGAGAATAGCGTATGCATAATTTATCATTTATCGCTTCTTATTAATATTTTTAAATTAGATTTTTAGTAAAATACTATCAAAATAAAATTAAAAATATATTTATTCATACTATATTAAAGTTTTAATATGATATTAATTTAAATTTTTTTATATTGAAATATATTTATATTATACAGTATTATTATTTATATAATATTATATAAATTCTATAAAATCATTTATTTATTCACACTATTATATATTAAATCAAGTGAAGAATACGAAATTAAAAAAAAAATCTAAGCGTTAATTATAATCGTAATTATTAGCCGTGATGTCAACCGAGCTTTTCAACCCTTTCGCATTTCGCCACCGTTTTCACGTATAAATCGTCCGTTTTTTCAGTATTCACATAACACAATGTATTTGTTTCGCGGTATCTTTCAGCGAACGTTTCAGCGGCAGACTTTAAATATTGAAATTTTCGCCTACGGCATTTCGGTCCGCTCAGGAATTTTCAAATCCTTCACGATTTTTATTTATTATACGAAATTTACCAAGCATAGAAACACATACACGCACACACGCGCACACACACTTCATAAATATTTATGTCACTTATTTATGACGTCGGGGAATGTATGAAAAATATTCGCCGTTTCTTGCGACGCACTTTTCTTTATTATATTATATTATATTATATAATTCGCATATATCACATTATAAAAATGCTATCTCGTCTATATAATTCGATTTATTTTATTAATTCAACGCTATCTTTGACTCGTATAATATTGAAATTGATCGTTAAAATTGTATAATATTTGAATTTATTAATATTTTCATATTGATTTTAATTTGCGATGTAAATTCTATTTTCACAGATACAATAGATTGATGTTATTACATTAAATATTTATATTAATTGAAAAAATATATTCTTCCGATGTATTTTTTTTCTTTGCAAATTGTTGAGGATTTAATAATTTATTTATTGAATACAAAATTATGATGCTTTGTGATTTAATATTTTAAAACCTCACGAAATCAGTACTTTGAAGAATAAGTATGAAAATTCGCCTTAATTATATTCTAAATATATATTATATTATTCTTGATCTTATGAAGTACTCGTTATTTTTTTTATGTTAAGATGATTAATTTAATTTCAAATTACTATGAGATAAAAATATAGAAATTTAGTGACATACGTCAAACTTGTTAACCAAAAAAATTGAAGATTAACGATTGACAACCTGAAATTTCTAAAAAAAATAATCTTTACAAAAAATATAATAGATTCATTTTACGTTTTTTTTTTCAAAAAGTACATTATTAATATTGATTATTTTATTACAAATTGAAATTTATTTTATATTGACATGATTAATGTTATTACTTTATAATGTCTCAAAGGAATTATTACACATAAAATTCAATATTTCAATATATATTTATACAGAGATTTATTATTATTATTATAATATAAATTTTAATTATATAGTTGTCATATTTTTTATTTGATATTATTTCTATCATCAAAATTTATACATTAAATTATATATATATATATATATATATATATATATATATATATATATATATCATAAAAATTAATATATTCTTTTTATGAGTTCACAAAAAATACAACAATGTTTTGAAAGTCACCGAATTGGCAAATAGTTTTCAACCCTCAAATTTTCGTGAATGTTTCAAATAAGGGTATTCCAAGATAATAAACTACAACAACGTCAGCACATTTCTTACATGTGCCACCTGAGCCAAAGATTCACTACCCCTGTTCAATCATCTAAGATACTTATTTCTTTTTTTTTCAATCAATTTCTTACACAAATCAACATTTTATTTCTAAAAAAAATACAAATTTTAGATGTAACATTAATCGTGTCAGAGTGCAATATATTTTATTATATACAATATATATATATATATATATATATATATATATATATATATATATATAACGTATAAAATAATATATAGAGAACAACGTCGTTTTTCCACATCATGCAGGTTTTTAAACAACACGACATGAGTTTAATTTTTCAAATGGAAAATACGTGTATGATATTTTTTAACGTGAAATTTCCTATCAAGCTGTGATATTAATTGAAATAAAGTGCGTAATCTCCATTACATATTTAACGTAGCGTCTGCGCAAACAATTCTTTTACATATAATTTTCATGTGTAAATAATAATATTATTAAGTACATACATATTTGTACTTCCTTTACATAAAATATGTATCATATATTGTGTGTGTGTGTGTGTAGAAAAGTTTATCATATATATTTTTTTTTGATGACATAATTTTTCAGTTTTATTTATGTCGTGCTTTTAAAATATATGCTAATTATTATTTCATTGTATTTACTGAATTTTAGTTTTATCTGGATAATTATATAATTAAAATTAAATATATAATAATTTGTCTTTTATATATTTTTAATTAATGTTATAAAATATCATATTTATTTGTCAAATTCTTTTATAATAATATTCAAATAATAAAATGAAAATATATAAATATATAATTTAATAATATAATATTATATTATAATATATCTTATACGTCATTTTTAAATAAAATAACTTTATAATAATATATGTAATTTGATTTTAGATTTTTCAGTACTAGTATCAGAAAGTTTATAATAATAAATATTGAACTTCTCTTAACTCTCTTTTCTTATCATAAATATTAAAAAAAAATAAAATATATATTTTTGTTATCTTAATAATTATATTTATTATTTTTCAAGTTCTTGATTATATTAAAATATTATAAGAATAAATCATACGTGATGTTAAGATTATTTTTGTATATAAACTTAACATTACAGTAATATTCAAGTAATAGACGAAAAAAATATTGTACACAAAAATATTAGTTTATCATATATTAAGAAAAAAAATAACTAAATTTTTGATGTATATTAAATATTATTTCGTGTACTTGGCGTACTTAATTAGCGATGTACAAAAGTGAAATGTGCGCGTACTAAAAAGGCCAAATGTCAAAGTAGATTAAGGCCATAATATTAAGACGACGTAAAATATTATAAATATTGCCTAGAATATCATAGGCGATTTGAGAAACACTTGCTTTGTGAGATATTTAATATCGTTGACTTGTCAAAATACAAAATTTTCGGGAAATAAGAGTCCGATTTCGAAATTCTGCATTCAATATTTTATTTCATCCCTAGATTTTTTTTAGTCTAACTTATAAATATTGTATTTAGACTTTCGACATTTTTTTTTTTTAGCAAATAATAAGATGGTTTTTATGATTATTTTGGCCATTGGTATTTTGTGATTTAAAAAAAAGAATAACAAAATTTATCGAAATCGTCAGAAATAAAATAAATAAAACACAATGTCTAAAATATACATTAATAAAGATTCATGTTTGTTGTTTCTCTGAATTCTTTTCGTTTTCTTTTTTTTTTCTGTCTTCGTTTAAAAGGAAAATAAACTTAAAAATTCGTAATCTGGAAATGCCTTCGGATAATTACTCGTGTTTTTCGAAAATTACAAAGTTTATTTATTATGATAAAAGGAAAAGCCCTCACTGACTATAACATTTCATTGTAAGATTTTTTTTACGAATTTAATAAGAAAATATTAATTATTCCATAATCATAAAAATTAAAAAAAAAACATATTCGCATATTAATCTTTTTTATTATTTTTGATCGCTTTTATAATATTTATATTCGAGAAAAAAAAATGTTCATAATTTATCGGATTAAATTCGTTGTCCGTGGGAAAAGCGCGTCGTGAAAATATGTGGAAACTTTTTAAGGATTTAATCGCTTTATTGTAAAAAAGTTTTCGATCGTAGCCAATTATTTAAATATTTAGAATCTGAATATAATTTCAGAATTGCGACGTATTAAAAATATAATAATGTAGCAAAATTTTTCACATCTGACTTTTTAATATTATTTTTTATCTATGATCTATATAATTTTTCATCAATTTTTTCCATTATATACTTTATTTAAATATACTTATGAGATGTTTTCAATTATTTTTACGATATTAAAAAAAATAATAAATATAACAAAAATAAGTCACGAATCAAAACCAAAAATAAATTATAAACATTATGTTACGATATAAAATATATACGTTATAAAAAAAAAAAAGATTACATTAAAAATTTCTGCACATAAATCATTCATAAATACGTCTTTATATAATTTTTTCCCATTTCATTCATATATAATTTATAAAAAAATATTTTGATAATAAATCAATAAAAAAAACAAATATATTAAATAATTTTTAATAAAATTATGAAAATATATTTTATAAAATAATTTTGTTTTTTAATTATATATAGAAAAAAAAACAATTGAATCATCGATTCATATTATTAAATCTATTAAATATATAAAACGCATTTTTTTTCGAAATAAAAATTCATTCTTTTTTTTCTTTAATAATATTTCATTTGTTATATATATATATATATATTATAAAAATTTTATTAGAAAAAAAAAAAAATATATATATATATATATATTATGAGGAAACTCAAATAAGATAGTCAAGTTCGACTCTAATTTTTTATCTATTATATTATTCTGATGATTAATTATTTAATTAATTAATTTAAAAATGATAGAAAAAAAAAACTTACTCGAGACTTGGATTAGACGATAATAAGATGAGCAGCAACAGGGCGTGCAGCAGGTGGGCGACGACAGGTGGCTTCGTTCCACAATGAAGTGTTGCCGCCCCCGGTTCCGCTTATATACCTTACAAATGTGCACGCCCCCCGCCCATTCCTGCGGGATGTGGGAGGGGGAGGCGTAGGGTAGGGTAGGTGTGGGTAGCCACCACCGTATTCACCAACACCGGCGCACTGCGACCAACAACCATATTATATTTGACAAACATTGCAAATATATTATGTGTCTAATAATCACATCCGTTCGTTCACTCTCGCCCTGTTCGATCGAAATTATTTTTATGATTAACCCTTTTGGAATGTATTCGATTTTTATATTGTATTCTAATATTAAAATATATAATAATATATTAATATTATAAATTAATCGATTATATCGAACAATCAATAGGTGCGGTTTGATCATCACTTAAATTAATGACTGTTTATATTATTTATTTATTTTATTTTATAACGAATTTCCATACTCTTTCTATATAATATTATGAATAAAATGACACTCTTTTAAATAATGAGAATATTTTCTTATCTTACATTAATCCGCAACCACATAACTTTTGAAACTCTTTTTCGGTTCAAACTTGACAATCTTGACAAAAAGATTATTAAAGTTAAAATTTTTAATCCTTATAAACATGAAATGATAAAAAGATTGTGAAGATTAGTATACCTCAATATATTGTTTTTTTTTAATCTGAAATAGTAGCGAAAACTGCTTTTTTAAGTTTAAAAATTTCTTCAATAAATCCATATATAAAACTACTAAACAACAAATATATAAAATGTTAAAATATTAAAGCATACATTATTTTTTTATAATAATTTTAAATTTGTAGTAAAATATGATTTTTTTTTGTCGTAATTCGAGAACTGACTGTATTCTAATTGATGATATATATATATATATATATATATATATATATATATATATATATATATATATATATATATATATATAATTATATATTAAAGCATCATAATTATCAAAATAATAATAAAGTTTAATTATTCATATTAACGAATTATAATTAATCATTCTCTTTCTGTGAAATATAATTTATCAATATCCGAATTATAGACATTAATATTTTATTTAAAATTTGACTATATAATATACAATTGCTTTATAAAATAACCCGTTCAATGTTACGGAATAAATATTGAAAGTATCTTAATAATGTCAAGTCTTATTAAACTTTACGTTTTGTTTTCTGAATAAATTGTGTGATGTCTTTTCTGAAAATTAAATGAAAACTTGAAACGATATTTTTTAAATATATTAGAAATAAAATTATTAAAATATATACTAATACATTGAAATATATAATATTATATATTTGATATATTGTTGTTTTTAGAGTAAAAAATATTTTTTTTGAAGGAAATTTATTTACGCTCTAAATTAAATTTATTAGTGCGAGAAGAAAAGGATATTTTAAGTTAGTTTTTTTTTTTTCATAAATCTACATATTTCTAAATCGTTCTCCTAAAGAAAAAAAACGCGTGAAACTATGATTTCGTATATAAAATCAGAATAAAAATATTTTATATTCTCTTGTATAATAAAATATTTCTTGCAATAATAACGCGTCACAAAACGAAAAAAAGAAAACGGTTTTTAATCTATGTTACCGGAAGTTTGTTTAATTTTTTTCATGTAACCAACCATGAATTTGTTATCTAATCATTTATTGAATCATAATACGACCTGATTCATTGAAAAAAAAAGCGATCTTATCTAAAAATATCGACCAAAATTCTTATATTTCATAGGAAAATAATTAATTCACTAATTAATAATTGAACGGTTAAATATGTCTTTTTTTTTTAAAAAAAAGCTCAATTAAGAATAAATTTTTAAAAAAAGTTGACTTATATCAAAAATTCGATTATTATTATTATATATAAAAAGTTTGTAACTCTGAAGTATTATCATATTTCGAAACTTTCGACATGCAAAATTTGTGGTCAATTTACACTAATAAAAAAGATTTAACATAAATTTTAATATAATTTATGTATCTAAATAATATAATTTATTTTAATTAATAAATTACATTATTTAGACTCAACTAATAGCATAATAAATATCGCTTCTTAAATGTCGTTTATAGCATTAATAAAAAAAATTCATGCACTTTAATATGAAAATAAAATAATTAATTTAATTTAATTATAATTTCATTAAAAAAGCTTAAACGCATGTGATTATTGGATTTCAAAAAAATATTATATTAATATTATATATTGATATTAAATTAAAATTTTAGACATCTAATATTAATATTTTATCTAAATATTAAAAAAAAATATAATTTTGTCCATCTTTTAAATGGATTTAAATGGACAATCAATAATAATTTTGTTCAAACGAGATTTTTTTAAGAAACATATTTTTTTTTTAATTCGATTTACGCGCTCTTTTTAAAAATGAATGTTATTATCGTTAAAAATAACATAATATTCCATTTCAATATCGTAAAAGCAAAATAAATAAACATCATTAATCTTTCACAATATATATTTAAATATAATATATATATATATATATATAAAAAAATTGTATCAGACTAATCTAATAGACTTTTTCTTGCTGACGTAATTACTTTAGTTAATTAAAACACTTTAAAAAATTATTCCCGAAGGAAAAAAAATGCATTCAAGATGTACAATTTCACTTGTGTATTGCTCAATTGAAATTTTTATAGACCTATATAAAAGTTTGAATAGTTTTAATCAGAATAATTGATACCCAGATACAATAATACGAATTTAAAGGGCGCAAATATTTACAAACCACACCCCCATCGTCCCGGATTAATTATTAAATCGACGCGATTCCCCTTTATCTTGAAGTGTGAAAACAGAGAAAAAAATTCCTTAATCGCATTAGCAAAGAGTGAGTGTATTCTCGTGTTCGTGCGTAACTCGTCAAAATTAACTTGGACCATATCAATAAGTAAGAAAATTGCTGGTGACCATTGAATAAATAGACGTGACAAAACCAAGATGCAAACATATTAGAGATTTTTCTGAGAATAATCTAAAATTGGATATGTTTTACGTGGGCGTTGTGCATTTTTCGTGTGTGCGTATGTGTGTGTGTGTGTGTTTGTGACATAATTTGGTCATATATCGTCGAATCGATAATGTTCAGTTAAATCAGTTGTATGAACGTTTGAATGGATTAATTATTTGGGTTAAAACGATGTCAGTCCATCCAGAACAATAATTTATAGTCGTGAATAATCTAAATATTGATTAAATTAAAAATTAAAACATTATCTTTCATAATATTCTATACATATAATATATGATTTTTTTTTTTGGTCGATTTATTGATATCAAAGTTTAAATATTATTTATACTGAAGTCGGTTTAAAGACGTCTTTCGAAAATAGCCATTGGAAAAAAAAGTTAAACTAGACGTTTTTGATGAAAAAAAAACTTTTATGAGATTACAAAAAGTTTCGGGTGATTCTTTTTTTTTTTTAATAGAATGCTTGCATGTTAGTTCTTATTCAGTATTTATTACTGGTTGCTATTTTAATACTGAAATTTGTAACTTTCCAACTGTTGCAAGTCTACAAACTTCTAATTTATTGATTATATTATTTAAAGTTCATTAAAAAAATAATTAACTTCTAGATACTACTAATAAAAATAATCAATTATATATTTATATATAAATCTCAAAATTGATATTAATAATCTTGGTGGTTCTGCACCTTACTAAATTTAATGAATTCGTAGGTTCTGCATCGAGCTAAATAGAACCTGAAATAGAACTGAAGTATCCTATGATTTATTTGACCATTATAACAATAATAATTTACTATTGTTATTTTCAACAATAGATATTTCTTATTTAAAATCAAAAAATACAGATAAAATTAAAATACTTTATATAAAACTTATAGTTTTGTCACTTATCATTAATATATTTATAATAATCTTTTTATTATTTGTTATATTATATAATAAGAAATAATAACATCTAATATTTTACTTTAATTGATTTGTATAGTTTTAATTTTGAAATAAATAATTTATTAAAAATAATATTTTTTACATTTTAATAATATCAATTGAAATACATAAATAGTTAATATATAATATTTTAATAAAATTCAAAAAAAAAAAATAATTAAATTTACTAAATATAGATGTCTCAATTAAATTTTCCATTTTGTTAAAATATTTTTGCATATTAAAAAATATTACTTTATATAAAAAAAAAGATAATAAAAACACTCAAATTATATTTTATGAAAATTTTTTAACTAAATATAATTAACAATGATTCACAACACATTCAACATATGATATATGTAATTTAACAGGGGGCAGGGATGAAAATAAAAATATATTTAATACGCCGCACTTCTCATCAAGAAGGCGTCGAATGGAACTATCGAAAATTGCATTATTCGGCATATGGCGGTTATAAAGATAAACTTTAGTCGAATTTGATTAATAAATCTGCTGTCGTGTGGGTTTTTAGCTTTGACTTGGGTTTAACATGAGTGCTAATTATGTAACAATTACGATTACAATGTTGCCGGTTGTCTAATATTGTTATTGATGAAAACAAATCATAATAAATTATAATATTAGTGATGTATTGTTTTATTTATATTTATATAATTGATATGGTTTAGTTAAATTATCTCTTTAAAAAATTTTCGTCACTATTCAAAAATTATTTTCTCTAAATATTTCTTTATTTCTTCATATTCTTTATCTGTAATTCTTCCTTTTTAATTTGTCACAAATTGTTCTCAAAATATTTATCTACGTATTTTTAAAAAATAATATAAAAATAAGTATTAATAAATTTAACTTATATTTTAAATCAATTATATAATATGGGTAACAAATTTTTATCTCTCTATAAATGTACAAAAATATCAAAATAATATAGAAATATTATAAGTAAATTTATATATATATATATATATATATATATATATATATATATATATATATATATATATATATATATATATATATGTATGTATGTATGTATGTATGTATGTGTATGTGTGTTTTATATTATTTTTTTACAAAATCAAAACGAAACATGAACCAAATCATAATTGTTTATTATAAATAATTGTTTATTTTATTTCAGTGATATTCAATCTGCAGCCTACAAAAAACACCCAATCCACCCAATTTTTTTTTAACTTTAAATCTACATTTATTTTTTATATAATAAAAGTAATATTTAAATATAAAAAGTATTTAACTGCATAATAAAAGATTTTAATATGATTATTATAATGACGCAGTATTTATAAATGTAAACTATATATTTTAAAAATAATTTAACCTAATTCACCGATGTTAATTAATTTAGAACGACAGACGAAATTAAAAATTACGCTATATATAATCAAGAATTCACCGTCATTATTTTTTTTTTGGTCTAAATCGATTTATAAACGTCGTCGGTTATATTTTTCATTCGTTTAAAGCGGCACACTAATTATATTTAAAAAAAAATAGCTAATAATTATGTGATAAATTATCATCAATAAATTCGCTCGCAAGTCAAATAACCAGTCGTTTTAAGAACGACCATGAATTATGGAATCGCGTGATAATTCTTCATAATTAATCATGTATTATTAATATATGAAAATAAAGTATATATTAAATTGTAAATTATAAATCTCGTGGGAACATATGATATGTTAAATATACGATAATAATAATAATAATATGTCTTTTTACGTCACACTTTCGATGAAAGCGAACGACGACGGAGTCGCAGATGTATTTCATTATTATGCGCACTGAATGAAAAATACTTTTCAGAACGCTGAAAATACATTTGTATATAAGATATCCAATTAATAAGAAAATACGTCTGAAAAGCTCGCAGGAACCGCGAATTCACGTAGACGTGAACCAGAGATTATCTCGCATCAATCCTACGCAAAAAAAAAAATTATTCCATAATGAGAATATATAATATATATTCATGTATATATTTCATATAAAATGTAAAATAAATAAAAATTCCACTTTTAACACGGAATTGATTATTCAATTTAATTTATCAAGTCTTATCATATTAAGGATTGATAAAAATATATATTATATATATATTTATATAGTAGTCGTTCAAATTTAACAATTTAATTATATCGTTCCTTGTTAAGTAAATTTAAAAATTTACTTAATTTCATATGAAAATAATTGAAACATTTTGTTGTATAAAAAATATTGATAAATGCATACAGAGGTGAATTAATGATATTAATTATCAATAAAAAATTTATATATATATATATATATATATATATATATATATATATATATTATAAAGAAGAAATAAATACAATAATAATCAGTTCATCTTCTGACATTAAATTCATTACTTTTATAATATTCTATATAGAAAATTAGAATACATAATATTTAAAATTAACTTTTATATTTAGAAAATTTGCTTCTATATAAACATTTAATTTTGATATATATTTTTTTTAATAAATAGAATGAAATCTCTTTAAAAAAATAAAATTATATATCAAAAAAACAAATAAAAATATGTTATCAGATATAACTATTATTTTATATAATAATTTATTCAAATTTAATTTAATTGTAATTGAATCATAAGACATATTGTTATTAATTTCCAAACTTGAATGGAGCTTTTTTATAGAAAAATAATTATTTATTGTTGGTTACTTCACATATTACATACACACACACACACACACACACATATATATATATATATATATATATATATATATATATATATAGCAAATCAAATAAAAATGTAGCACTTAATTCAGAACAGAGCAAAAAAAATAAAAATACCGTCATCAACAGAAAAAAAACAAAAATTCAATATGAAAAAAAACAGACATTTTCGAAGCGAAATTGCGACTTTTCGACTAATTGCATTTCTACAAATAAATTATATTTTATATATGCGATTTTTTAAGACTTTCTTAATACCCCCGGGGGGTTGTAAAACCGCGCACGCGTTTACGTAAATAAACGACATATAAGCTGTCTTATTTATATTATTACGTCGAAATAAAATAAAATTTATAAAAAAAAACAAACAAACACACACACACACACACACATAAGAACAATTTATTCGCCTCATATCTCTGGAGCTTTACAATGGAGCTTTCTCAATTATATACTTGCTGGGGAATTGCCGACTCCAAATTGGATACGTTTCTGACGATGAATAGGATTTCGCGTGCTATTTTCTTTTTTTTTTTTTTTTAATCGTGTCGCAATTTAATAATTCGTATTCGTAATTAAAAACAACGGTTTAATATTGTTAAGAGCTGTGTCGTTTTATTTCAGGATATTTCACTGAAAATGATACGAAACAATTTCAGCAATTTCGCGATGAGGTTTCTGCAACGTTCTCTCCAACAATGAGATTTCCTTCAGTTGTAATAAATTTCTATGAAATATTATATTAATAATTATATAAATGTCTATGTGTGTGTGTGTAAATAAATATTATAAAGATTATTTATTTTTTTTGAAAACGAAGTTTTTTTTTGTTTTTCAGCAAAATAATGAGCAAAGTATAGAAATTCAGTATGAATTGTTATATATATAGACTTGAAAAAAAGAATGCTATTAGATTTACTTATATTATATTTATTTTAATTGTAATATAAGATGATTTTTTTTGCTTATTTAACTGTTAATAATATATTAAATAACTGAGACGTTTATTTTTTATTTGATAATTAATTATATACTTATAAAATCAAGAGTGCCCAAAACTTTCATTAATCAATTTTTTGTTAGAATAATTTTCCTAGTGAAATTCTAATAATAAATTAGACATTTCTTCTAGATTTACCAATAATTACTTAAAACGAATTGACAATCAATATTATATATATATATATATATATATATATATATATATATATATATATATATATATATATATATATTAAAAATTGTACTTTAATATTACAATTTTTATTCACCGATTTTATCTATGATAATATAGAGCAATAACAATTTATTATAAATTTTCATGATGACATCCGATTATATATTAATTGTTTTATACATTTCATATTGATATCCTTCCGGTTATATAATTACAAAATAATGTTCGGTCCGTGTTTCAATTTATATTAAATTGAGGGGGAAATATTATTTTATATTATTTAATTGCGAGATCTAACATATGTTACACTAAATATTTACTTTGCTATAATAATTCACACTGTGTGCTTATTTTATATATATATATGTATAATAAAATGATATCAAATCTTTTCTTATTATTTTTATTGTTTACATATCATACAACTAATGGACAATTAACAATATCAAAGAAAATTGTAAGTAATATACTAATTAAAAATATGAATAGTTTAATTTATATTTTCACTATTTTCTATATTAAAAATAGATGCTTTAATCGATAAATTAATATTTAATAAAAAAAAATGCAGATAAAACCTAACCTATATTTAAAATCAATAATTTTATATAATATTAATAAGATCAATCTGTATAAAAAATATTTTTATTTTATTTATAAGCTTAAAATATTATTATAATATTGACAATTTTTTTTTTTAAATGAATATATAATATTTTAGGGTGAATATAATATGATAATTGAAAATGTGGAACTATGTAAAGGTGTAAAAAAATCAAATTTAACCACGGCTTCAATCGCTATGACCACAAAAAATAACAACGTATTTGTGGATGGAAATATTACCGTTTCCAAGGAAATAGGTCCTGTTATGGTAATATTAATATTTTAAATGACTATTCAGCAATATAAAAATGACATTACAATTCTTTATAAAAATATGTTATCAGAATAATACATGTTTAACGATTGTGATATGGAATAATAATATTATTTTCGCTTTAGTTCAAAGGAAAATTGTTAAATTGGATTTCTAATAGATTTGAATCACTGTTAAAATATAAAAGTGATAATCTGTGCGAATTTGATTCCGTTAAAGATAATGTTTATGATGAAATTATAACGTTTTCTTCAACTTCAACATTGTGTACATTAAAAAAGGTTTTTATAATATTACTATTCTTTTTTTTTAATATAATTATTTTAATGTCACCATTTATTGTTTTATATTTTAAGGGTACTAAAATCATAAAGGACTTTGACGTTGCAAAAATGGGAAAATATTTACTAGGTGTTACATATTTCTATGGAAAATATAAAATTATTTTGGAATATTTCACCAAAGAAGGAAATATTTTATGTATAAATTCCATATTTACACTTGTCGAAGCATAATTATAATCACAATCGTTTAATAAAAATAAATATGTGCTTAATATATTTTTTCTAAATTAAATGATTATCTATATTTATGTGTAATACATTTATTTATCGTTTTATCCCAATCATTTATAATCCAATATTACTAATTATGATTTAAATATGAAATTCCAACCATCTTTGATGAATAAAAAAATAATTAATATATTTATTATTTATATATATATATATATATATATATATATATATATATATATATTAATATATTTATTTTAATAACAAATTTCTGTCATTTTCCTTTTTGATATAAAAATTTTCTTATCGAGAATGTACAAATTGATATTTATATTTTAACATAGCAAATAACTACAATAGAATTAAACCTTAATTTTTGTAAATTTTCATATACAAAGAAAATATGATAATAAAAAAGAAACTTTTTTATTAAAAATAAATAAATTATAAAATATTAAAAAAGTTTGCATTACATTTTTAATAATGAAAAAATAAAAATATTCTTGATTAATATCAACAATTTTTTTTTAAGAATGCTTATATATTTATATATTATAGAAATTCATTTTAAATTTCAATTTCATAATATCTAATAAATCATCCTATGTATTATATTTTGAAATACATTAATTGAAATTTCTGAATTATCTGTAAATAAATGATTACATATATGAAATAAAATCTACAAATCATATAATAACATCATTATACTTATTATATTTATAATTTCAATACGATGTTGTTGTATATTATGTTGTACTTAATATTTAATATAATTCATATCACAATATCGAACACTACTCTCACAAGTGTATTTTTTTTTATTATTATAATTGTATAATATATGGCATTTTATAATATAATTTTTATGCAAAATTTAAATATTTATAAATTTTAGGGAAAATACGAATTGATTATAGAAGAATTAACATTATGCAAAGGAAATAAGAAAAATAATTTAACTATAATACATTGGGAACAGTTATTGGAAAATAATAGCTTATTTGTGGGTGGAAATTTAACAGTTCTGCAAGAATCTGGTCCTATCAAGGTAATATAAATTATAATTAATAATCAAATGATTCTTTTTATAACTACCATATTTCATAGTTTTAATAAATTAAAATAATTCATATAAACTGCATTGATTACAGGCTGAACTGCGAATAATGTTGTATATTAAATCACATTTTCGTACATTGTTAAATGTTAATATAAACAACGTGTGCGATTATAAAAATCAAATGAAGGATATATTCGATAAATGCACGTTTATATCAACTAAAAATGGTCGTTGTGATGTAAAAAATGTAAAATCAATCGTGTTATATATTTTTATATAATCACATCATATTTTAATAACATTTTATACGTATGTAAAATTATATTTTTAGGGAAATTACCGAATAGAAAAGATCAATTTAACTGAAAATTTGAGAGATTCCATCGGCCAACTCAGACATTTTGGTAAATTTAAAATCAAAGTGAAATATTTCACAAATAAAGGAAATATTATATGTTATATAGTTGTAATGAAAGTTAATGAAAGAAAGACTTGAATTATATAAATATTTAAGATCTCTTCGTTCTTTATATTATTTTTTATATTATTCATTTTATATTGCTTTAGAATTATATATTGGGAATTTGATACTGTTTTTATAATTAAATATATATATATATATATATATATATATATATATATATATATATATATATATATATATATATATTATAAGTCTTAAAAATATATATAGGGAGTCATAATTATATTTAATATAAATTAATTATGATTTCCAATCAAAAAGTTTAAATATTCTACATTCAAAGATCTAGTCGGTGAATGAATTCTTCAAAATTAATGCAATTTTTAAATTTGTTACTATTTGTGCAGTAAAGTGTATAAAATAAAATATAAAATAAAAACATTTTGACAGCTAATAGTTTAGGATTACTAAAAATAAAACGTTACACTATAAAACAACGTGTTTTCATCGTTGAACAATATTTAAAAAATAATGTTGATTTTTCGATCAAAATCATCCTAAGCGATGATGCATATTTTCATCTTGATGGCTTTGTTAATTGCCATAATTGCCGCTCTTGAGATTCTGAAAGTTCACGTGTGAATTGTTGACTTGAGGGTTGTGACTTGAGGGTTTGGATCCATAATTGAACCATACTTTAAAAAAAAATTTGGCTGATAAAGCATTGACTGTTAACTGGTGTTCGATATAGCGACAATGGATGATATTGATTGTCGAAATTGGATGGCATCATTGATGTGACCAATATGTGGTTTCAACAAGACGATGCCACATACCATATAATAATAGCCTGTGAAACAATTCAATTATTGCATAAGTCATTTCCAGGTCGCATGCTCTGTGATCATAATTGATCTCTTAGATCGTGTGATTTAACACCGTTAGATTTCTTTAAATAAAGTTATTTGAAATCGCAGGTCTATGTCAACAACTCGTGCATTAAATGATGAGATTCAACGCTGCATCAATGAAATTCAGCCACATTTATGCAAAATGGTTATGGAAAATTTTGACAAAAGTGTGTCAAAAGTCATGGAAACCATTTGTCCTTATTCTATTACTTAATGATTCAAAAAAAAAAAAATATATATATATGTATAATTAAAAGACTAAAAACTCTATATTCTATTTAATTCAAATATTGCTTTACTTTTGAAACAACATATATAATTAAAATATTCAAATATTATTAGACATGAAAATTTTAATCATATAATGGAATTTCCTACAATATTTGCAAATCAAACTCAAGAATTCATAATTTAAAATCTTTCTAACACTCTTTATTTTGTTGTTATGAAACCTTTTATTATATTTAATCACAAATCTTTCATATAAGAATTATACTACAAATATAATGTAATTTCAATTCTTGGAAAATAATGAATATTTATAATGCAATATTTTTAAAAAAGAATTATAAGATGAAAGCCAATTTTTTTATTGAACTTTTACACTTCAAATAAAACTATATATATTTTACCTTGCTTACAAAAAAAAGAGTAAAATATATTATGAATTTATAATAGTCATCAAAATATAAAATTTAATCATATATGAATTACCATGATTCGATTTTACATATTGTTTCGTCCTTGAAATGAAATTATGCAAACAATTCGTTTTATTTTTGCATCATTTGGATAGCTATTATTATTATATTAATAATATATTATCTATTTGAAACATCGTTCACTAATAAAACGATTTCATATACACAAAAATTCACTATAAACATATGGAAATAATATTTTTTATTATAATTTATATTGATTCGTGATGTCGTTCAATATTGTCACACTTTTATTAATTTTTTATTTTACTTGTGTTATTAATTATAGCACAAAACTTCTCTCTGTACGTCTAATTTCTATATATAATTATATTTCTTGGTGTTATTTACTTTTATTTTTTATTTTTTAATATTTAGTCTAAATATGAAATGACGATCGATGATATTTCGTTATGTAAAGGATCAAAGAAAAAAAATTTAACAGACATATCCTGGCAGAAAACATACGAAAATAACGATATCATAATTGATGGTAATGTAACTGTAATTGAAGAATCTGGACCAATAATGGTAAAATAATTATTTAAATACAATTGCATTTTTAAGTCAAAAATCTATAATTATTTATAACGTATTTTTACATATATGTTACAGGCAGATCTTAAAATTACAACTATGGTTCAAACTCACGTTAAAACTTTATTAAACACTCGTACAGAAAATGTTTGCGATTATAAAAATCAAATAAAATACATATTTGATCAATTGATATTCGTTAACAGTCTAAAAGGACATTGCGATGTAAAACTGGTAACTATGATTTTATTAATATCCTTTTTCATTACTCAATCTTCGTTTATAATCTTCAATTCAATATTTTAGGGAACATATTACGTCGAAAAAATTAATATATCCAAAGGATTGAGAGATTTGATAGGCGATGTCAGATATTCTGGAAAATTTAGACTTGATGTCAAGTATTTCACGAAAAAAGGAAACGTTTTATGTTATATTGTTGATTTAAGATTAAAGGAAAAATCTTAATTATGCAAAAATCAATTCAGATCGTGATAAAAAAAATTATAAAGATCAATAATTCTTAATAAACATATTAATTAACATTATTTTTTAATTAAAACATTTAAAAAATAAGAATATACAAAATAAACTTATGCAATCACAGCTTTATAAAATAAATTAAAATATGATTTTTTTTCTACATTACATAATAAAAATGTCTCTGATAAACAGAATTACAACAACAAAAAAATATATTTACAAATTGTAGGCAACCAATTAGATAGAGCAAAATTTAATCTTTAAGGTCACATCGTTCGTCAAAACACTTAAATAAAATTATATATATATATATATATATATATATATATATATATATATATATATATATATATTCAAGCATATAAGTATATATATCAAAACGATAACATATATCAAGTTGTTAGTGTGATCTTTTTATATATGCGATTCGCTATCCTATTATTTCATCAGTATCAATTTGAATCCTTGTTCACATAGAAGTGATGCAAAAAATTCAGGAAGACAGCAAAACAGCGCAGAAATAAGGTTCCTATAATTGGTTTTTGATATATTTAAATTATGATTATATATAATATAAACATATTTTTCGAAAATCCTGATATATTTTATTACTATTATTTATATGTTAGATGTGAACATTATTTTAAAACAATATTAACACAATATTTTTTATCATTAATCACCATTTTTTTAATATTTTTTTCCAAATTAAAAGAAAGATACATATTTTAAAACTATCTATCATTTTTTTAATATTCTCATCTTAGATTTGAATCATCAAAAATAATGATATTTTTTATATATTTCATTTAGGTTATATATAAGTCTTGCATTTCTTTATCTTTAGATATTTTCAACATTGTTTTACACATCAGAATCACCCTTTTATAATATTGATATCAATATTCAAATATTGAAATCCATATAATATGATCAAATTAAGCTTTTAATAGTGATTTATTGAATATGTCTTAGCTTTTTTCAAAATCATTTAAAGAGTAGCCATCATGTATAATCAATAATAATCAAATAAAAAATAATAGTTATACTAATGATTACAGAAAAATATATATTATTTGAAATCATACACTATAATATTTGTAATATAACATAATAATAAAAATGTAATAATAATGCACAGCCATTTTTACAGAATGGATTTTATATATTATGTAACATTATGCATTATTATCATTGGAATACCATTATATTACTTTTTACGATGGATAAATAATTTCTTTAGAGGAACTGATATTAAATATATTGAACCGATTTTGCCATTTTTTCCTTCGAATGCTAAAGTTCTGTTGAAATTGCAGAATCACAGAAATTACATTAACGAATCTTATAATAGATATCCAAATGAAAAGTAAGAATATAATTTTCACACTTTCAATATTATATGACAAATAATATTTATAATAAATATATATATATATATATATATATATATATATATATATATATATATTAAATTCCAGATATATTGGATTGTTTGAATCAAGCAGACCTCTAATTATGATTCGTGACTTGGAATTGATTAAAAAAATTACAATTAAAGAATTTGACAGTTTTCACAATCATCGTCCATTTATAGATGATAATGCTGATCCGACATTTGGAAATATTCTATTTTCACTTAATGGTAATTATTTCACTTAAATATATTTTTAAATATATACATATAAATATATCAATCCCATTGTTTTCCTTTTAAGTATTATTTTGACAAATTTATAAATTAGATAATTTTAATAAATATTGAATGCAATATTTCAGGAAATGCATGGAGAGAAATGCGTGCAACTTTGAGTCCTGCTTTTACAAGCTCTAAAATGAGAAATATGTTCACATATATGGATGAATGTGCAAAATATGTAGTTGAATTTTACATCAATAAATGCAAAAATCATCGTAAATTTCTCATTTTATACTTTTTTTTTTATTTTAAACTGTGTATAAAATATTTTTTAATTAATTATTTATTTTATGTAGCAAAACAGACGCTTGAAATTGAATTAAGAAATGCGTTTTCCCGATATACAGTAGATGCAATTGTAAAATCAGCCTATGGATTAAAAATCAATTCATTGGAAGATGAAAATAATAACTTTTTTAAATCTAGTCAAGACTTACTCAATCCATCATTTTTTCAAAGTTTTAAAATGCTAATGTTTTCAATATTCCCAAATTTTTCCAAGGTTCCTTTATTTTGAAACTATTAATTTTACTAATTATTATCAAATTCAATTAAAATTTTGAATTATTTCAGCGTTTTCTTAATGTATCAGTTACAAAATCGATTGTATCCAGATTTTTCCACGATTTTACAAACAATATTATGCAACAAAGGGAAAAAGACAATATTGTAAGACAAGATATGGTCAATTTATTAATGGAAGCAAAGAAAGGTAATCTCAAACATGAACTAGAAACAAATGATATTGAAGAAACCGGATTTGCTACGGTAACAGAATCGTCTATTGGAAAACAAACAGTCAAAAGAAGTGAGATTTTTTCAATAAACAAAAATATATATGCACAATAGAACTAATTTACATTTTTCGCTAATATATAAATTGTATTGAAATCAGTACTAAAATTAACTTTTGAATATGATTCCTTTTATATTTATTTCTTTTAGAGTGGAATGATGACGAATTAACAGCACAAATATATGTATTTTTTCTTGGTGCTGTTGATACAACAACTTTTACTTTGATGTTTTTCTTTTATGAACTTTGTCAACGACCTGAAATATTACAGAAACTAGAAAAAGAAGTTGACCAGTTTATTGCCGAATCAGGAAACAATTTTACATATAATGCAATACCAAAATTAAAATATTTAGATATGTGCGTTTCAGGTAATAAATTTATCAATTTCATCAACGATAACAACCAACATGTCTCAAATTAATCTAATATTTTTTTTAAGAATGTTTGAGAATGTGGCCATCTGGAATATTTTTAGACAGAGTTTGTTCAAAACCTTTCACTCTTCCACCACCAAATGAATTCAGCACAAAATCATATGAAGTATAAATAATATTTATTATAAATATATATATATATATATATATATATATATATATATATATATATATATATATAATTTCAATCAATTGATTTATAATAGATTCAACCGAATGATGCTATTATGATACCAGTTAATGGTATTCATCATGATGAAAAATATTATCCAAACCCATCTAAATTTGATCCTGAAAGATTTTCTGACGAAAATAAACATTCTATTGATCCTGCAGTATTCTTACCTTTCGGAATGGGACCGAGAAATTGTATAGGTAGATATTTCCTAATATATATATATATATATATATATATATATATATATATATATATATATATATATTGCAATATTTAAAAAACAATTATTTCCTTCAGGTTCCAGGTATGCATTGATTACAATGAAATCAATTATATTTCACATGATTGCCAATTTTGATGTTAGTCTATCACCAAAAACTGATATACCAGTAAAATTTGCAAATAATCTATTCAATACAAACCCAATAAATGGTATATGGATAAATTTGAAACCGAGAACAAGAAAATTTTATTAAAAATATTTTTACTTTTTTTAGAGTAATCTCACTATATATATATACATATATATTACTTTTGTTCAATATTATTATTAAGTTAAATTTTTATTTAATATGTATAACACTATGAATAAATATAAACTTTATCATAAATCATATTATATAATTTATTATCAAATTGAAAATGAAAAAAAAATCAACGTTAAAATGAACATCGAAGGTCAAACATCGAAATATAAACATCGCGCATTTAAATGGTTCATCGGTTATAATTATAAATGCGAAGTTGTCGTGAAGAGAACTCTCGCTTTTCAGTCGAAGACCGTTCGTCGGACGCACAGCACACGATCGGTCCGAATCATCAGACGATAGACATGTCCAGCTCGATGGCGACGTCTTCAATCGAGGATATTATAAAAAATATACCGAATGAGACTGAAAGAAAGGAATTGAAGCGAATACTGTATGGAAAATCTGAAGAGTCAGTATATATTTTATATGTAATTCAATGAATATGATAAGTAAATATATAGTTTATATTTATATATATATTTATATATATATTAATTCTTATTTTTTATAAATTATTTTACAATTAATTTACTATTAATTAATTTAATAGTAAATCAAAAGTTTATATGACATGAATAAATAAAAACAATATTATATAATATTGACATACATATATAGTGTCACAAAAAAAATCTAATATTATTTAACATTACAATATGTAATAACATTTAAGACAGTTTATTTACAGTAATATAATTTGTTCTCTATTTATATTTGGAATGTGTCAAACGAATGTCATCAGCTAACGAAAATATTGATTTTTCTTCACATATACTGATGAATCTCACATTGCTAAGAGTTGTTTACAAAAAATGCGTATATTTTAAAATTTGTATCACTTCTAAATCAGTAATAAAATATATACCAAAATTTATATTAAATAAATTTATAATCATATTAAACTTGTACATATATTTTTGATACAAACTATATATATATATATATATATATATATATATATATATATATATATATATATATATATATATATATATATATATATATATATATATATATATACGAATCATTTTATTACACTTCACATATACATTAATATTTGACAATGATAACGACTTATTTTTAGACGATAAAAAAATATTTATTGATTCTCATATCTAAATTTTAATAGAATTTATTATTTTGAAGTGTTGTTGTTAAAATAGAAAATGTATTGTGTTTTTTTCACAATGACCTATAAAACCAATGTTAACAACAATGTTAACATTGTTAACATTGCAACAATGTTAATAAGTATTGAAGTTTTTGCAACGACTAATCAACAAAAGGAAAAAATATATGTTTATAAATTAAAATTTCTATAATGAAGTATATTCATCTTCTTGAATATAAAATATTAAACTATTTAAGGCACGTAATATATTTTTATTTTATCAGTGATTATCATTCTGTCTTTATTTTATAGAAATGTGTTAGATTTAAAAAAAACAACTGAGGAATTCGCGAAGGCAAACAACTACGACATATCTGGTTACGTATTCACTGCTGCCTCCGAAGATTGCAGGCCTCCAAAAATCGTTAAAGTCGGTGCTATACAAAATTCTATCGTCAAACCAACGACAGATACTATAACGTCACAAAAAAATGCTATATATGAAAAAATTGGAATATTAATAGACGTTGCCGGAGATGAAGGAGTTAACGTTCTTTGCCTTCAAGAGGCCTGGAGTGAGTTTTGAACACATTTGATTAAAAAAATATTTAACGTTTGATTGAAATTAATTGATTTCAACAAGAATCAATTTAGTAAACGTATATGTTTTGATCGTGAATCATGTTTATTAATTTTTCAAAATTAATTCCAACACTTGAGACATAATATATGATATATTTCATATTTGTTTTAGCTATGCCATTTGCATTTTGTACCAGAGAAAAACAACCGTGGTGTGAATTTGCAGAATCTGCTGAAAATGGTCCGACTACTAAATTTTTGAGTGAAGTAAATAAATCTTTATAATTAAAAATATATATGTATATCAATGATAATATTATTTAAATATATATTTTAGTACTGTAAAAAATATGATATGGTAATTGTGTCTTCTATTCTTGAACGAGACGAAGTTCACGGAGATACAATATGGAATACTTCTGTAGTTATTGATCACAATGGTAGAGTTATGGGTAAACATCGAAAAAATCATATTCCAAGAGTTGGAGATTTCAATGAATCCACATATTACATGGAAGGAAATACTGGTCATCCAGTGTTTCAAACAAAATACGGTAACATTGCTATTAATATATGCTATGGTAGACATCATCCTCAAAACTGGATGATGTTTGGTATCAATGGAGCAGAAATAGTATTCAATCCATCAGCTACAGTATGCTAATCATAATAATATTTCAATATATTTTATAATACTATATTATTGTTTTAAAAATAAATATTTGTGAAATCAGGTGGGAGATTTGAGTGAACCTTTATGGGGAATTGAAGCAAGAAATGCTGCAATAGCCAACAGTTATTTCACGTGTGCAATCAATCGAGTTGGAACCGAAGAATTTCCAAACGAATTCACTTCTGGTGATAAAAAACCGGCTCATAAAGATTTCGGACATTTCTATGGATCTTCCTATGTTGCAGCACCAGATGGTTCTAGAACACCAGTAATTATTAACTATTATTATATTATTTGAAATATATATATATATATATATATATATATATATATATATATATATATATAAATTTTATATATAATTATTAGGGACTTTCTCGTATCAAGGATGGATTATTAATCGTTAAAATGGATCTGAATTTATGTCGTCAAGTAAAAGATAAATGGGGATTTAGAATGACTCAACGACTTGAATTGTATGCGGAAAGTTTAAAAGATGCAACAAAACATTCTTACAAACCACAAGTTATTACATAAAAAAAAAGTATTATAAAATACTATTTCTCTATGAAATGCATTTGTACATGAAGTAATATTTTTTTATGAAAATATACAATTAAAAATGTAATATTTAAATTCTATACTTTTAAAAATAAATAATATTTTTATATTTACTAAAAAGTTATATTGTAAAAAAAAATAAATCTATATTTTTCATATTAACAAATGTAATACTTATTTCATTATATATTTTAGTGTCAAAACTATATAAATTCCATTTTATTGTTAAATGATTTTTTAAGTAATACATAATATATAGCTCTATAAGCACAAACATTACTTTCAGTATTAATGGTAGTCAGCATCGAAAATATGCTTTGAATATTAATATAATAATAATTAAATAGTATTTATATGTGAAGTAAATTAAAATTACATTAATGTATACAATTACTATTGCATTACAATTGATGAAGTTTTCTTCAAAGATATTTATATAAAAAATATAATTTAAATTGAAGTCCGTAAAATACTAAAAATTAATGTAAACTGAAGTATTTCCTTTTATACTTTTATATTAAAATTTTAAGTAATCCATGATGTACTGAATATGTTACTTCTAAGTCAACGTTTGTTTTGTATTTGCCGTTTCTTATCATGAGCAGGTAATATTTTATCTAGAAAATAAAATATAGATAAGCAAAAAAATATATAAATGGACAACCAAAATAATCAAAACACGTTTATTTAATGATAATATTACAAAAAGGTAATATTTGGCCATTTTATATCGACATACATGACTATATATTTATATATATATATATATATATATATATATATATATATATATATATATATTCTTTTAAGCACCGTCCGCACTAAATTAATATTACAATTATAAAAAAAAATAGAATATAAAATTGATAAAGATTATTAGAAAAAATAATTTATTTATTACTTTAATTTTTATAATTATTTATTTAATGCGTAGTATTAAATTGCATAAATAATTTATTACAAACACTGACAATAGATAAAGTAAATTGTTTTGATATCAAATTGAAGAAATAATAAAAAAAAATACAATATATATATAATTATTAAATAATATTACATTCATAAATTATTACATAAATCATAATATTTATTTTAGTACAGACGTTACTTGAATAATCATAAATAATTTATACAAAATTTTAGTTATTATTCGAACATTATTCGAAGATATATCATTTTTTTTCTGAAACAAAAAGATTAATTAAAAATCACTTAATTATCTTGTAAAACATGAAATAGATTGTTTCTGATGATTTTTTATGTAAATCGTGTTTAAAATGTCATGTATAAGAAAAAAAATGAAGTAGTAAGCTGTAAGCAGATTTTCTTAAAACAATTTAGAAAATAAATATTTAATACGATATATAAAGTCAATATTTAACTAATCATAAATAATATTTAGTCATTGCTTTTTTATATATTTTATATAGTAAAAATATGAAAGGATAAAATGATTGAATAGTATTTAAGATATATATATATATATATATATATATATGTGTGTGTGTGTGTGTGTGTGTGTGTGTGTGTGTGTGTGTTTGATATCCAATAATTAACGAAATAGAATTAATTAAACAAAAATAAAAAATAATAGTATAACTATATAAATATAAATAAAACTTCACCTCACAATTCTGGTTAACAATAAAATAAATATACCACAAACAATAAATATTAACATGTCATTAATGATGAACAAATACTTCATTATAAAATTAAAAAAATGAGCAATTTTGGAATAAAAAAATATAAAATTTGATATTTGTTCATCACATACGAAATTGCACACCAAAAATATACTTGAAAATAATAAATGACACAATATTGGATTGGTAACCCATTTTAACCACCCACAAAATAAACGCACTAAACCATGGGGATAACGTCTAGTCTGCTTCATTAAAGGCACAGCTTTCGTTTCACCACATATTTTAACAATTATATATATAAAAAAAATCGCCTAAACTACAATTTAATAATTCGAGTCTAAAATTTTTATACTAAACCATTGAAGCGATTTCCGCATACATGATAAAAAAAACCACTGACACCAATTTTAATTTTAACGATGAAATATTAGTCGTATTGACTGAATAGAATCGTCGAAAATTCACAGTTTACTTTTAGGTTGTACTTCTGTAAGATTTCCATTTGCAAATATATTATTTGGATCGAGTTCTGCTTTTGTCGCTTTATAAATATTGTATCCTGTGTTTGAAACAGTTTCTTTATACCATTTTTTTCGTAATTTTCCAACTCCGTGATGATGAGATATTGATCCTGGAATGATATAATAATTATATTAGTTATAATTGTTGACCAATTATTAAAAAAATATAATAATACATAAGTAACATATTCGAAAAAACAATTAGACTAATTTTAATATATTTTTAGGTAATAATACAATAATAATATTATAATACTTCACTTATCGCGAGTGTTATGTTCTATGACTAAGACAAGGATTTTATTTTAATATTTATACATTATTTTAGTAGTTATATACTATTTTAAGTTTTTATCAACTCCCCCAATACAATTCTACAATATATATATATATATATATATATATATATATATATATATATATATATATATATATATATATATATACGAATCATTTTATTACACTTCACATATACATTAATATTTGACAATGATAACGACTTATTTTTAGACGATAAAAAAATATTTATTGATTCTCATATCTAAATTTTAATAGAATTTATTATTTTCCTATTCCGTTATTACCTTTCACTGTTCTGTACAAATACTATACTTGTTTCTTCAATAACACTCTTTCTTAAATATTCAAACGTATATTAAACTGTTTTAACCCATATATCTAATTTTTAATTATATATCTAGTTTTATAATCATTGTTTATGAAAAAATATAAAGTTTTTTTTAATATATAGGTGTCGCTGTAAAATTTTAAATAATTAATTGCAACAATTAATCAAATAATTGATAAAATTGTTAATGGATCCGTATATTGTCATCAAGATTGAGCGTGTATGCAAAATTGCAACTCAATTGAATATTGAGAAATAGTAGAAAAATCGATTACAAGATTTCATTCCGATTAACCAATAAACAAACAGTGCAAGTTAAATAATAGTATATAAATAATAATAAAACTAACGACATATATATATATATATATATATATATATATATATATATATATATATAATAAAATTATCAGTTTTGTGTCATAACATATTCGTACGTTAATCGATCAATTTAACAATATCAACTCACCGCCGGAAGCGATGATTTCATCTCTGGCCCTTTCTTCAATCAGCGCATAAGTACCGAACGGATCTTCCTGATCGACGAATTTGAAACCGAAATAGAAATATACACAGCAGCCGGCGTCGTAAGTCTGCGTAACTCTGCATGAGACCATATAATGTTTAATTCCCCTTTTGATACATTCGTTCACTATGCGATGTTTCACATTACGACACAACGCCATAGTTCTATCCCATGGCACCGACGTCTCGAATGATTCAGCTAATATATTATAGTCGTAGGCGAGATCCTGCAATAAAAATGTATATATATATATATATATATATATATATATATATATATATATATATATATATTTAACACACAAAATGCACTATCGGTGTTATAATTCAGGATGTGATATAATATATTCTTAATTCAGATGTCTACAGTAATAATAAAAATGTCTCTGTATGCTTTTAAATAGACTAAACAAACATACGTCTAAAAGCAGTACGTTTATACTATATCAGTATTTATAAATACGAATGTTGTCACTAAAAGGAAACATTTTTTTTCATGTAACAAATATTAAATAAATATTTAATCATTTAAATCGTTGAAAAGCATATTCTAATTTGTAATTAATTTAAGTTTTTAAAATCAAATGATTGATATAACTAATAATAGTATATTAAATTTATAAAAATTACCTAAAGCTCAAAAAAAAAGTCATAAAATGTTATATTGTTGTGATTTATAATTAAGAACTGTCAAAAAAATAAAACTATCACATAGAAATATTCCGTTAATTTTTAAAATTCAAAGTTGATGACATGTCTGATAAATATATCTAATTTCAAGAGCTAATCTCAAACATACAACTTCAATTTAAGTAACCATATGTTTGTTTATTTGTTTATATTACAATGACTAAACTATTTATACTCCATAGTGATAATAATAATAATGTCATATTACGTAAACACAAAATAGTAAATATCTTGTCAATAATTCAAGAAAACTTCACTCTTGTCAATGCTTACAATTGTTTATATTTAATGTTTACATATTTTCTTGACCTCCAGACTGCCTATAACATTAATAAATTTAAAAAATACATTGTTCAATAGTAACGTATGATATTACCACAGCTTATAAAAATTATCAACTCAAAAAAAAAACTAAGTGTTAATAAAAAAAAAATGAAAAATGCAATCAACTTTAAATTTTTACAGGCTAATTATTTTTTAAGCAATTTTACTGTAAAACTTGTATGACCTGTTCTATTACACAAAACCGTTTTTTTTTCATTAGGTGTACACAATATGAATCAATTTTTCTCTACTAAAATGAATTATATTAAATAACAATACAAACCCTAATATAACCGATGACGAATGTCAATAGATACCCTCTCTCTCCGTTCGTTTTGCCTGCTGATATTCCACCAAACTGGATTGCAATCTCAATAATTTTCTTCTCGTGTGCTATTACTTTATCGTCGTCACCTTCGAACAAAAGTGTCACCACGCACATAGAGTTAATGTCGAAACCTTTTAATTTGAAAAGATACGCGTGCTTAAGTCCGTCTAATATAAAACTGAAATACGAAGGTTCAGGTCTCAATGCTTGGCCGAGTTGAAATTGTTCATTGTCCATTAATCTTATACTTGAAGGCTGCAATCGCTGTTTTGCTACTTCTCGCATAAAACGCACACCACTTTCAAAATCTGGAAACACTAACGATCCATATTTGGTACACTTTGGTAAAGGCCTAATTTTTAGAGCCACTTCGGTGATTACACCCAAAGAGCCCTCCGAACCTAGAATTATCTGTTCAAAATCTGGACCGCACGATAATCTTGGAACTCGGCAATTCTTCTCTAACGTTCCTCTGGGAGTAACCATTCTAACGTGAACTAATAAATCTTCTATGTTTCCATAAGTATTCTTTTTCATTCCGCTAGCACGTGTTGCTACCCAACCACCCAAAGAAGAGAATTCATAAGAATCTGGTTCATGACCAACAGTATATCCTAATTTTTTTAACTCTCTTTCTAAATCTTGTCCTATAATACCACTCTCACAACATACAACTAAACTTTCTTCGTCGACCCAAACTATTTTGTTCATCTGTGAAGTGTCTAATGATATTATGGGTCTATTTTCATCAGGTAAACATTCGTTTGCTCCAGATACTGATGTGCCGCCACCAAAAGGCATTATGACGATATTTTTTCTATCTGCAAATTGAACTATTTTGACGACGTCATCATGATTCAATGGCCAAATCACCACATCTGGTACTCGACCAAAATTATGCTGTTTTAATACATCAATATCGTGAAGCGTTTGTCCATGCGAACGAACCAATCTATCCATGTAATCCATAGATACGGATACTCCCAGATCTTTAATTTCTTGCAAAAGATCATCCGTCATTAAAGATTTAGGACAATCTTCTTCGGTAGGATCAAAATTTTTTATGGCCGGCGTAAATGAAATGTCTATGTCAAATTTCCTTAAAACCCAGTCCATGAAAAAAGGTAATTGAAGATCACCAATAGCATACCTAAAACAAATATATCAAATATATTTACAGCACATCAAAGTTTTTCATGTATAACATCATGTTCATTTCTACCTCAATGACGGTCATCATTACAAATAACGTTAGTTTTTGAATCTTTAACGACAAATATTTATTCTGTTTTAAATCAATATAAAAAAATTTAAACTACCAGAAAAAAAGTAAATTAATTACCATGGAATAAATAATATTATTTGTGTTGCAGGTGTTAAAAATGAGACGTGCAAGTTTTACGTAGAGATTTATACAAATATTTATAAATACTTTATGCATTATAATAATATTCTACGAAATATATATATATATATATAAATATATATATATATATATATATATATATATATATATATATATATATATATATATATTCACCGTAATGCTCAAGTTATTAATTCGTAAAATATAAAAAATATATATATTTTACATTTTCGTTATTTTGTAGTGCGTTGAAAAATAAATTGTATCAATAGAAATGTTTTACTAATTTTGAAATAAGTTCGAATACATTATATAATACGAAGCGCACAGAAAAAAAAGCTTTTTTATTGGCAAATATTTCTTTGAATATCCATTCAGGCCATGACACGATTTAAAGTTCCATTATTAAAAATGTCAACTAATATAAATTGCTTGGTTCTACTCAAAACAGAAGAATAATGTACACATTCATAGAACAACACGAGAAAATACGTGTCGTTGATCACATTTTGTGTATTGAATCAAATATTGCGCAATACACGCAAACTAGAATCCAACTTCAAGTTATATCATAAATGTTGATAAAGACGTTTTCGCTCTCATAAAAGAATATCGATACAATATTTTTATCTACTATTTTTTTATATTATTAATTTAGTTTCAACAATACATAGATAGTACAGTTAAAATAGTGTACATAACATATCTAAATCCTTTTTCATGAAACTTTTGAAGACGCGATTACTTATTACTTTAATTAATAATCGTTGAATTTTCAACCAATAAATTTAATTTTTAAAAAAAATATCTATTTACATATTATTAATTCATAGTATTGTTTCTAAATAATTTATTAAAAAAAAACATTTTGAAAACGCAATATAAACGGTAATCAATTAATTAGAATCTTTTTAATTTAAAAAACTGATAAAAAAAAATAAATACTAAAAAATACATTAAAATATTACATATATTAAATACTAAATAATTTCCTTATTTATTATTTGGTATTTTTTTCGAATTTTCAACAGAAATTTCATTCAAAAACCATTAACACATATGAGTACATAATAAATAAAAAATTCATTCCAAAAATTATTTAGCGATTTGTATATTTATATATAAATGTCATATATGTATATATATTATTGCGCAAGTGTCAAATTTTGATACTTGCTCAATGTCATAAATTACTTTTTTATTATTTTAAAAATTAGCAATATTATATTGATATATTTTTCAGTCAATTCTTAAATATATTATAGATATATTGCTTTAAACACAAAAAATATATAATATAACAAGAACATTTAATTAATTTTATCGTTTAATCATTTAACTCTCGAAAATGTGTAAGTATTTTTTCAGTATTTCAGTAACACCGTTCAATTTTTTTTTTCTAAAAAAGAAACATATATAAAATTAGAGCGACTTTATTTCATTTCATTACATATGTTTTAAAACTTGTATGATTTTCTTTGTATCATATATAAATAATTTCCACTATCATATTTCATAGAACACATAAAAAGAACAATCCGCATCAAAAATACGACCCATAGTATTATAAAATAGATGTAAGAAATACCTATAATATTTTTCAAGCTATCGAGTAAATATCATAGCTTATTGTAAGTAAACACAAAATGCATTGTATTGTAAATTGTAAAATAAAAGAAGGAAAAAATCTCAATAACTCCTTGACGATCATTTCATTGTAAAAGATATTATACGTAATCGCATTGCAATATACATACGATCATAGCTCAATATAATTTATTATTCTATATAACAGTTGCAGGCAAAGTTTAAAATTTGGCATTCAATAGAATACCTAAGCACTGTATACAAAACTCATCGTTTTTATGTAATACAAATAATATGAGAATTATTACATGTATATATTTTGCCTAGACGTTGTATATAACATCTTATTTTCATACATTAAAAACATTAAAAATATATAAATTTTATTTTTGAAGTATAATAAACATAATAATAAAATAAAAATTATACGTTTCTCTCTGTTATTTTTAATGATGAAATACGGAATAAAGATACCAAAAATATTTTTTAATAAAATTTCACAATCTATTATTTAGATTATTTCTAATAACGATCATCACTATTTTCATGTAATAAAAAAATTTAATCGATGTATTTTTTTTAAGTATTGTTTTTTGTTATGACCTTATTGATCTTAGAGTGATCGAACGATTATACTGTTAAAACGTGGTTGACAAGCTAGAAAAATCCTATCATCACAAGTAAAGATACCTCATGTCAATGCGAATTTTGAAGATATTCTTCATTGTCAATAAGACGAATTGATATTTGATTAGCGCTTTTTTTCAAGAAACATCATTTTCAATAGCGTATTTGAAATGAAAAAGAAAAAAGAACTATTTTTTTCCACTTAAAACACTTAACATATTTAAATTTTTGTCAGAGATTTTTTAAAAGTATCCGCAAATTCATTTATCACTTTGGTACAATAAAATCATTACAAATTATTATTGTCTTTCAATACATCTTCTTGAACTAATGAAACTTTAATCTTTGTTTTTATATACAAGTAAAATTCTTCAGTGAACTAGTAAATCGAAGTTCACAATGTTTTTTTTGAAAAAAATCTATTCAACTTATTTACAAATATATATTTAAAAATGAAAAATTAATTTAAAATATTGTGAAGAAAGATCATACAAAGATTTTGTATAAAAGCTGTATTTATCTAAATATACTATAATTTAGTAAATATTACAATAATAATAATAATACATGCAATTTTGATGTTCGATGTTCATAAACTTTAAACTATGTTTTTACATAATTTAAATAGTACAAATTCCATTTTTGTCGTATAATTGTTTTATATGAGTTTTAATGATATATTTAAGTAGGAAAAAATTTCAACCTCCATTACTAATAATCATATTGTATTTGTAATATTTTTGGGTAAATATGTACAAAAATAATAAATTACTTTCTTCCTTTTTTTATTTTTCTAAGAAAATATTAAATTTAAAATATATGTATGGTAGTTATCAACAACATCCACTTATTAATTAGGGCAATTTGATTAAAATAACATGAAAAATATTGGAAACAACACTATTTCACGTCATAACATTAATAAATAATAGAATAAATATCGATTTCTAAGAAAACTATTCCCGATATCCACCTGTTCATTTCTCACATAATTATGATACTTTTTAACCCTGTCAATACTTATTCAACAAAGAAACGCTAATTAAATATATGCGATGTATTATAAACTTAATAGGAAAAATAAACAATTATAACTACATTTTAATTATTTATGATCGTACCCTTGAATGATTAAATCAATAAAGTTATTTTAAATAAATATTATTATTTTAATATCTTTCGTTTGTAAAACAATAAATTAAATTATATTATATATTTTCTAACTTGAAATATGATTTTTTCTGATATTATTATTCAACATAATAATATAAATTTTGAAGTACTGAAGATTTGGTTTTGTGATCCAATGTTCACACATAAAATATACTACACAAATGTTATCAAATGTTAAAATCAAATCTCATTCATATGGCTCAATCTATAGGAATATACGACATAAAGCAAACAAATATTAGCGATTACTTTGGTAACTTTTGATTATCGCCTCACAAAACGGTTTATGCAACTTCGAATGCTAGCAAAAATATACGGAGAAAGCAATTTTTGCTTATCATTTCTTTTTTTTTTTATATAATAAAGCTGCAAAATGTACAATGCCACATTCACGTAATACTCATTGAAAAAAAAATTCGCTGTTAATGACAATTCTCTTAACTTAATTGGCGCCGATGAGAAGAATTTCGAAAAAATATTTAGAAATATTAGCGAGTTTAGATTTGAATCTTCTATATACAAAATATTTATAAATATTATTATAACCTACATTTTCTACGATATCTAGAAAATTAATTTTTATATAATATAATGCGTACAAAATATGGTGTAATATTCATATAGTGCGCGTTAGAAAGAAATGAGAAAGTATATATATATATATATATATTTTTTCGTCTGTCATCGTAAATGAAATGTTAACGCGTTTTCGAGACGTCGAAAAAAGTATCAATTCAGAAATCGATCGATGTCGTTTTTATTATGGAATATTTAATTGCGATTGATACCGAAAATAAAAAACCGGATTTTGAAAAAATAGACTAATTATTTTTTTTTTTGTAATGCATTCGGCGATAACAAGAATATACATTAATGGACAACGATGGACAACTATATATTTTTACATTTCTAACATTTGGATTTCCTATTATTAAAACATTTTTTTATCGAAATCATGTAAATATTATATACTATAATTAAAAAAATCATATGAATAATAGTTATTATTATCTAATAAATATATATTAAAAAATTTATACTCTAAAAAAATGTTCTTAAAGATCTTTATCTTAAAAAAAACTCTAAATAATCTAAATATAAATACTCTTATAGTATAAATAGCAAAATGGTAAATAAGTTCTTTCAAAAATTCCAATGATAAAAAAGCGTTAACTATAAAAAAAATTCCCTGTATGAGTTAAATACTACATATATTCATAAAATTTATATAAATGATCTAAAATAATTGACAAATTTCATAAAGCAGTCTGATAAAATATTCTGAAGAAATATTAATATAAAAATAGGAATACTAAAAAACAATAAACTTATTCATAATAATAAATAAAACAATAAATGTAATATAGACATTGCTTCATCGATACATTTTATATAAATATTTATTTATAATACAAATGTAAATTTTAGACACGCTAAAATTTTATCACAACCATATGATAATTGTGAAATAAAATTGAAGTCTTATTCTCTCAATTTTCAGAATAAAGATATTATTCAAAAACGAATATTTTTTTATAATAAAAACACGCTTACATATCAATAGAATATCAAAAATAATGTTAATTACTTAAAGATATTTGAAAAATAAGCCAAAACATCTCATTCAAATATTGTATAGAATATATTTATCAATGTCATCAATTTGTAAACATAATTAACTAAAACCGCAATGATTATCTTTCGTCGTTAAATGATATTTATTTATATACCTGATTCAAAATATGGATGCACAACAACTGATTTTCAACTGAAATCATAAATCAATATTTAAAGTCAAACATCACCGAAGAAAAATCAGCTAAGCCGTTTCAGTTTAGAAAGCAAAACAGAAGACTATTCGAAGGTCAGGGTACAATTTCTCAACGTTAAAAGAAAATCAACAAAGTGATGAATACCGATTTCAATACAAGTTTTTCTCGACAAAAACAACTTATAAGCTTCTCGGCGATGTCAAATATTAAATAAAATTTCATAAAAATGAATTAAAATCAACTTAAATACAGATTATAAAAGATAAAACATTATATTTTATACAAATGACATCAAACGATTCGTTTATTAAGTTGACTTATTATATATTATTATAAATAACCAATTATTATATTTTGGAAAACGTAATAACCAACGGGTATTTGTAACATTAACCGGTTATTACAAATAGACCTCAAAGCAGAATACTCTCTAATTGCATTATCTTATATAGGCATTTTCTTTATGTTAATATTCACATAGATTTGATTAAAAAAAATAATGTAAATAGCTGATAAACACTAAATATGATTACTTCCTAAAACATATGCTAATAATTGTTACATATATTTGTACATATAATTTTAAATAAATTTAAAAAAAAAAATTATAGACTTTAATTTATGAAATTAGCTAAATATCCATTACGTTAATGATACGTGTTTGCAAAATTTAGTTTCATATCGGCACAAAAATTTCGTTTTTATTACATAAATTTTACAACCATTATAAAAAGATATTAAAATAAACTTGTAAATATTTATTCAACTCGCATAAAATAAAACAGTAAATTAAAATATATTATATATCTATCAGAAATACGATTATATTCGTATAATTGAGAAACTTCATAATAAATCTATCAAAGTATAACTGCTGAACGTTACTGACAAGAATACGCAGTTTAGATAACCAGATCGTATATTTAGTTAACCAAAATCACAATAAATAATTTCTATATACAAAAACCAAATCCGAAATGACCTCAAAAATTAAAAAAAATATATAACTATTGCAGATTTTAAAAGATGATTGAAAAATACTCATCACAAAAAGCTGTGAGAGAAATTCAAAACGAATCTTAAATTGATTTGTTTTATTGATCATCTATACATTCAACTTAAAATATTGTAGTAATATTTTTCAGCATTCTTTTAAAACTTATGAAATGTCACAATATTTTTTCAAACTTAATGCGTATCTTCTTCTAAAAATATATTAGAACATTGGTTCGATACACTCCAGTTTCACATCACTTAAGAAAAAAAATTAACGTTCATCACCATCGACAATTCCACATATCCGGTTGAACCTTGACTGCCTCCAGAACACTACTTCGTCGTTCACGACCCAACATAACATTCGACAAATTACAAACACAAAGTTCTACGGTTGATATTGACCTAATCGGCTTTTAGATTGATTTATCGTTTTTGTAAAAATTGACAAAAGTTTCTATCAAAAACGGGTCCGATTTAAAAGTTTAGAAAGCAAACAACGCGTAATTTTCATTGAGAGAACTTCAAAATTAACACTGAGAACGTATGATTGTTGAGAAATTGTAAAAGCTAATAAGGCAGGTCGTAGGTATCAAAAAACGAGCGACACGTGTGATTTTCGAAGGCAATCAGACAAATTTGCGCAACGCGAACCTCGGGCACGCCGACAAAATAACTTTCTAGCCTTCCCGAATAGAAAAAAGAAAAAAAATAATAATGAATAAATATCGATCTTTCGAATATTGTGTAGTATGCATATTACGCAATTGCCTCTTGTCCGATAGATGAATGAGTTATGTGTGCCGAAAATGGCCCCCCGACTTTCTTCCGCAAAAAGGCGATCAAACCGGTCCCCCCCTGAGCCTTTAGCTAAGACAAATAATAACCCATTACATTAAGAAGAAAAAGAAGAAGAAAGTCATTACACTAAGAAGAAGAAGAAGAAAAACTAGGTGCAATGCATTGATGATCGACAATCGGATGCTGACACTTTTCACCAATTCTGACTGATGCTGAGTCATACTCTCTCTTTCCATGTGATAATTGATGGGTATCGTTTTTTTTTGTGTAACGATTTCTTATTATATCATTGTCTTCAAGCTAAGATTCGACAATAGTCAGAAAAATATTTAAATACATTATTTTAAAATAAGTATCGATATTAATGATAATAATGAGCTTTAATTTTTTCTTACAACAATAAAAATGGTTTTATTCTGATGACTCACGCGAATATCTTGATAATTATTTTCAAATTATAAAATATTGATTTTTCATATAATTATAAATAAATGATAATTTAAGTTAAATTCTAAACATTCTAAAACTTAAAACAGAAGCTCAAATTATAAAAAAATATTACATTATTAATTTATTAAGTAAATACTTTTTACAATACAAACTCGAAACATTTTTTAAAGGTCAATTATATTCTGATAAAAATATTAATACTGACTTTTTCATATATATGTGTCTATATAATAGTTATGCTACTGTTTATAAAATCATATATTAAAAAAAAATCAATTTATATGATCAATAAATAACACGAATCTTCTCATAATTTATTAATATTGCCATGCAAAATATCAAACAAATTTTGAATAATATAAATTGAGAAATCGCTCTAAGCGTTAAAAATCTATTTGCAAAAAAAAAATGAATGGAATTTAAGGATGAATTTTCTTTTTCTAACGGACTATCTATGATTACAAAAACAATCATTAATTTCTTACGTAATTTACAATCCGCTTAACCCCAGGTCAATACAAAAAATAAATAAATATTGACGGCAAAAAAAGTGTTAATACGAAGATGCGTACAATTATCGGAAAAGTCATGGGAAATAATGGTCTCTAGTATATTTTCTAAGCGAAAATCTCGTAATATGACGACGATTTTTAATTCGTTAAAATATTTTTATTTAATAAAACGCAATTTTTTATCTCTTGACATCCTCTACATTGTTAGAATTAAATAATTAATCCAATGATTTATAAAATAAATAGCGATAAATTGTTCTACTTAACTATGTTGAGAGTTCAAATTTTCTAATTCGTTACAATAAATTGTATTATATTATAACAGATTATATCAAATTTATTCTTTAAAAAATAAAATTTTAGTGACAAAAATGAATAATAAAATGTATTGGAAAATATAAGTTAAAAAATCAATATTAATCTATTAAATCGTTCGCTGAAAAAAATAAACATAAACATTATAGTCAATAATGAATATGAACAGTGTTTATAAGTCAAATTCACCGATCTACATAGTAAAAACTGTGAATCCATATTAATATATGTATAATAGTTACAAATCGATATCAATTTTATTATCTCAATAATTGATTACAATAACAAAAACATCTCAAACAAATTTATTTAATACGTTACGAATAACCTTAAAGTGACATTTATAAAGACATGCCAACATTTTTTTCATCAATATATATTAAAAAAATATATAATTTTTAACACCGTCTATAAAATAGAAATTTTACGCGTAAAAATTAATTGAGAACCACTGAAAATTAGAAATTATATCATAGTTATTATATATTACACAATTTACGTTTTGTGCGTTAATCACGAAATTGTACAATAATAATAATAATAATAATAATAGACGTACATTAATCAAAATGATCGTTTCAATCTCAAATCGCATAGGTGAAATTAGAGTTTATTATCTATGTTTTTTTTTACCTATTTTTGGCAAAATAATTATTTTGAAGTTCATAAAAACTGATGTACAGTACATCCGCAACGATCAGCACATCAGTTATATAATTAACATAATCGTTCAAAAAGCGACACGATGATATTATGTGGGTTACATGTCGTAAATTCATATATATTTTTTTTTAAATAATCATATGTTGTCATTGCAACATTATATTGTTATAGAATTAGTTATTATTGAATAATTTTCTACGTGCAAATCGACCTTTTCTTTTTCTATAAATAAATAATATTTTTCGTTATACTGAATCAAAAATCAGTATAAAAAAAAATACGAATAATTTTTTTTTAGTACCTACTAAAATAAAAAAATATTCTCTTTTGACAAACATTGTTATTTTAATAATAATGTTCCATAATTATAAAATAACGACAAATATTCACATTATTTGGAATATTTCATAGAGAAGAACTAATTAAAATATGCTAAAAATTATTAATATTATTTAAAATCATTATTTTTTTGAAGTTTTCAATAATTGCATTATTACAAGACTGACCGTTATAATTATATTTTTGTATTTTATCAACAAATACATAAATATATGATACTATGACTTATATAAAAAATAAAACAAGTAATATTTAAAAAGAAAATTCGGATTAAAAAGCATGACAACCCATTAAAAAAATATAGTGTTAATAAATAGATAAATAAATAAAACCAAGTTCGCCTTCGCCGCACCTATTTTTTTTAATTTTTATCAAATCTTACAATATTTGTGATTCAAAAAGTGTTTTACGTATATTTTTTTTTATAGTGCATGCATAATTTATATAAAAAATAAAGACAATTTTTTCAGACTTTAATTGGTCAGCAATTCTTAAACGGTGTTCTGCAAAATATTCATTACTTCGTAAATTAAAAGAATTTTAAAATCAATAACACATGAAAATAAAAATCTTGATATAAAATTTTAAGATTCTCGAAAATTTTGATAATTTGTCGTTTATATATTAAATTTATGCACAAAAATATATGGAAAATAATCAAAATGATTTGATTCACTTCGCATCGATGATTAAATTATTGAGATAATTTTTTTGATGGCGAAAAAAAAATTGAAGATTCAACGAGTAAACTATTTATATTTATTTCATCTTAAATTAAAAAACATATTAATCTACTATTCTAAACCAATTTATTAGTGATTAAAAAGCATTGCAAAAGATATCGGAAATGAAATATAATTAAATTATACGATTTCTTCTAAATAATCTGGAATGACACTACGACACCGAATGGTAAAATCTGGTAAAATTGTAAGTAATTTCTACTTCTAAAAAGACTTAAACCTACTACAATTTATTCTAATATTATTTATTATTTATTCGTTTAAAACAAATAACAATGAAGTCTATAATATTTAAAACTGATATAATATAAAAAAGAAAGGGATAATTTGATGTTCCTTTTAAAATAATATAGCTAAAATACAACATAAATATATATTAAAATAGTTTAGAGTAGCATAAAAATATATTAGCAATAATAAAAACATTGAACCATTTAAATCCTTAGAAATCACAAATGGAAATAAATCATGAAACATTTTTATTTCAAACAACTTAAATCAATAAAAATGAAATTTGTTCGATTAAATTTTCCTTGAAAATTCAATTTCTAATTAAAAAAGTACACTAGATTTCAGGAAAAAAATATGAAATAATAAGTATTAAATTTTTAAATACACGTGATAGAAAAATATCGTTTTTCCTTTAAACTTTATATAAATAAAACTATGTTCAATTGAATTACATATTAAATAGTTTATTAAATATCAGAAAAAAACAAAAATACAGGAAAATCGGAATTTGATAATTGATTGAACATTTGTTTATACAGAAATTTCCAAGAAAATCCGACCACTTCTAACCGGTGAAAATTGATAATACAAATAGAATCAAATTTGCATTATGACATCTCACATATATATTTCGTATTCAAAAACTACAAGATATTTTAAATATATATTTTTCCTATTATTTTTAAATATTTAATACTTTTCAATATATATTTGTATGAATTTCTTCATATCACGAGAATTTTTTTAAGTAAACTCATCGTAATATTTCAAGGAATTCTTATCAATACTTAAAATACTAAACGTTTCCTGAAACAATTATTTTCATTTATAAAAAAAATATAGAAAGATTTTGAGAGAGAAAAAAATAACGATTGTACTATTTTTATATAGATAAGAATTAATATATAATAAATAACTAAAAATATATATTTTTTATTTACCTTCGTCCTGTAAATCCAATTGATTTCGATTGAGGATTCACAATAAATTTTGAATCTTTATATCCCCATCCGTCCCATTTCAACAATTCTTGTCTGAAAATAACGAAATAATTAAAGAAAAAGTTCAAATAGCATCATTTCTATTATAATTGAATAGATTTAAAAATATTTTTTTAATACTGACATGAATCAATAGTATTAAGAAATTGAATAAAAATAATATTATATAAGTAATATTATGTTATATATGAAATTTAATGAAGCAATACCGGTAGTACTATTAAAATAGAAAAAAAAGGGCTATTTGCGTAATTGTAACACCGACATAATGGCAATAATGTCGTATTACAATAGGCGCGAAATTATAAAATAAAATCGATCTTCGAATTAAATAAGTAATAATTTATCATATCATATTAACTCTAGGTGAATACAAAATTAAATTTTAAACATAAATATTTAAATAATTTCATAAAATATATGTAATAAATCAACTTTTTTTCTATAGTAAAAATATATTTTTATAAAATGATGTTTGATGAATATTTATTATGATATATAAAATAAAAATAGATTATTTTTATATATCTTCAAATATACATTGAAAAAATATTAGAATTTATATATCTGAAGAAAATTTATTTTATGATATTTTTAATTTTTTAAATGAAAAATATTAATATGTGATTACAAAATTATATAGAACAATACGATATATTTCAATCGAATAAAAGAGTGAAATTTGAAACTCAATACAAAAAATAATAATAATAAATTAAATAACCGGAAGTGCGTTAAAATAAAGGGGAAGTTTCATATATTAAAAAGAAGGGGATCGATCGCGGCGAAACGGCGCCAAAACAAGATCGATACGAATCGACACGAACCGATTGTCGTTTTGGCTGAAAAACGCGCGTTCTGAAAACCGCGAAAACGTCGAAAAATTGACGCGGAATTCGCGAACACGCCCCGACATATAGTAATAAACGGGAATACAACCGGGATAGTGTAGTCACCGCTGCGTTCGCGTATGCGTTTTATATATATATATATATATTATATACATATATATTATTGAAAAATGTCCGATTAACCTTCTCTTAGGTACGACGCTCTGAACGTGTATCGACTGAAGTTCCTTCCTGATCGAAGTCATTCTTGACACAAGTTCCCGATGGCGATCACGTTGAAAAAAATAAAATAACAAAACGCGAATACGACGGGAGAAATGGCGTCCGCCGTTCCCACTGACAGACGCGCGTCGCTGCGAATGCGCGAAAGCGCACTCGATATTCATTTATAACGCGCAGTCTCGCGCCCTTGACGTCGACACTAGCGACATCGTACGTCATTATGTTACTACTTACGGTTTCTTAATCTCTATTTTATTTTAGTTTTATATCGACAGATGTCTATAATTAATTTTTGAAATGTTGAAAAAAAATATTTATATATATATATATATATATGTATTAAATTTATTAATGTTATATCGTATTAGTTTTTTTTTAATTTTTGATTATAATCAATAAATAAATATATAGTTTGTTTTTTTAATCAATAATTATTTTTAACAAAATTTTAACCTAAATTTAATACTAATAAAGTTTTAAATTTTCAATTACATACATTTGAATATTCTCGTTTTATATTACAATTTGAATTATATTCAACTTTTTTTTTATTTTATAAAAAAATAATAAGAAAAATATAATTGAAAATAATCAATTTTGTACTAAATTTAAATAATAATTTATAACCTATACAAATTTTTAATAAAATATTAAATTTATTTATTAAAATATTAAATTATTAAAAAATAATATTCAACGACAAGTATTCCTAAAATTCAATTACATCCAAAAAACTAAATATATGCGATTATTACTTTTCCTATAGGTTTTTTCCTTTTTTTTCGTTTTTATTTTTAAAACTGTGTATGAACTGTAATAAATAAATAAAATAAATATTTTACAGATTAAAAAAATATTTTATTATTGAAAAATATAAAACTATAACACTAAAACATAATATATATATATATATATATATATATATATATATATATATATATATATATATATATATATATATATATATATATATATATATATATAACGTAGACTTTGGACACATTTCTAGAATACTGTTAACTTTAATATTATATAATACATTGTTTTATACTATTTTACGTACTGTAAAAATTACAATAACAATTTTAATATAATTAACACCTTCAAAAATATTTAAGAGAAAAACAAAGTGTCAATAAAATAAAAAGTGTAAATTGGTTAAGCAAATAAAACATATTTCTGAACTAAAAACTAGTTGGTCGTTGAAAATAAAATTAGTCATACATTCCTAAATTCGCAACGTTTTTATATATTTTTCTGATATTGAAAATTTTAGCTACCACATCATTCCTTATAGAATTATTTGAACATAATTAGAATTTATTTGTTTTAATTAAATTAAATTTATTTAGAATCTTCATACAAAATATACTTACAACTTTATTATTATTATTGAATAAAATTTTATAATGAAAACCTATCTTATAATACTCTCTAATTTATTTATTTTATGCATAAATTAGCACTTATAAATGAGTATTAGTTAAATTTAAATCTTTTGTTAAATTATTGGTAGCAAATATATTATTTGGATCTAGTTGTGCTTTGCAAACTCTGAATAAATTGTGTCCAACAGGTGAAACGTTGGTCTCATACCATTTCCTTCTAATCTTGCCCACTCCATGATGATGAGACAAGGATCCTAAAGTGAATAAAAAGTTTAAAAAAACAAAGAAAAATCAATTTAAAAAGTATAAGTGTATATATATATATATATATATATATATATATATATATATATATATATATATATATATATATATATATCTTCTTGGCACCTCCTAATGAGACAATTTCATCTTTTGCAATTTCTTCCAAATATTCCGTTGTCTTTACTCCATCTTTTAAACCTCTTGAACTAAATACAAAATAGAAGTATATGCAACATCCAGCATCATAAGTTTGAGCTATCCTGCACATTGTGTTATGATTTTTTATGCCCAAATTTAAACATTCCTTGGCGATTTTTTGTTTGACACATTGAATCGTTTTCAAAACTCTGTCCCATGGAACTGAAGTTTCTACAGATTCTGCCATAATATCTAATTCACATGCCACATCCTAAATTAATTGAAACGAATTGAGAAATACATTAAGATTTAGAAGTCAGAGTAAATGAATCTACTATTATAATTGCAAAATGTACTACAAACACTTAAATGATATATCTGAGTACAAAAGATAAACAAAGACAGTAAATAAGTAATTATTTGAAGTTTTATACTTCAACTTCCATTTGTTTTTTACATACTTAAGATTATATTAGAAAAAATAAATAAAGTTGTTTGCGTATCACAACTAAACATTTTAAATAATTTCAAATTATATTTACCCGAATATAGGCAACGATAAAAGTCATATTGTATCCTCGTTCACCGTTTTTTTCACCGGCCGGTATTCCACCATAATCGGCTGCTATGTCGTTAATCTTCTTCTCGTGAGCTATAACCTCGTCTTCATAACCAATATATAAAAGTGTAGCTATGCAAACGCTTTTTAAATCGTAGCCTTTTACCTTCGTCAAATAAAACATTTTGATGTTATCCAAACATTGTCCCAAATACGAAGTTGTAGTTCTGAAAGCTTGACCCATCTGAAACTGTTCATTATCCATCAATCTAATACTAGCTGGTTGACAACGTTGAAGTGCGATTTCTCTCAAACAATTCAAGCCGCTTTCGAAATCGGGGAACACTAAGGATCCAAACTTTTTAAATGGCGGTAAAGGTCTTATTTTAATTATAACCTCGCTAATGACTCCAAAACAACCTTCCGAACCCAATATTACATTATCAAAATTAGGACCGCAAGACATACGCGGTACCCGATTTCCTTTCTCCAAAACTCCTTTTGGAGTTACCATTCGGGCGTGTATCATAATATCTTCAATATTTCCATATTCATTCTTTTTCATACCACTTGCTCTAGTAGCAACCCAACCGCCTAGAGTAGAAAATTCAATGGAATCTGGTTCATGACCAACTGTATAACCAATTTTTTTCAACTCTCTTTCCAAATCTTGACCTATAATACCGCCTTCACAACATGCTACCATGCTGTCTTCATCGATCCAAAGTATTTCATTCATCATGCACATATCTAAACATAGAATGGTTCTAATTTCTTGTTGAGGACAACCGATTGCACCTGAAACGCTGGTTCCTCCGCCATAAGGAATAATGACAATTTTAAATTTATCACATATTTTAACTATTTCTACAACATCCTCATGACATTCTGGCCAAATTACTACATCTGGAATTCGATCTACAATTCTTTTTCTAGATTTCATGACTTCATTTAAACTTTGTCCCCTAGCACGGACCAAACGAGCTTTATCATCCAATGTTAACTTTAAACCGAGCTCTTTTAAAGCTTTCAATTGCTCGCTAGTTATTTTTGTCTGTGGCAAATCTTCCGGAAGCTTGATCACTTCCTGTTCCAAATCGATGAATTCCGGTAGATCTAAATTATAATTTTCTTTTATCCATATTTTGAAATATGGCAAATCTTTGTTGCATATTGGATATCTGAAATAATATTCTAGTTTTGAATAAATAATAAAACAATTTATTTATTTATTTGAATAAAATAAGAAAAATACCTATTTCCTGCAAATCTGATATTTCCGTTTTTAAAATAGAAATATGAATCTCTGTAGCCCCAACCATACCATTTAGTCACATCTTCTCTACAATGAACATCATTTTATTTAATTCAAACTAATAGTTTACATATGATAATAATATTTCTTCAATAAAATACGAGTTTAGAAATAGGCAAAACAAATATTGAACTTTGCAGCAGATGCGCAATCAACTTCTAATCGGAATTTTTCATTGATGCTCTTTTGCAATGACTGACCTCACATAATATTTACTGATTTCTGAGTAATTAATTGACTCGCATGAAAATATAAAAAAAAAACACTGACTATATAATATATAAACGAATCGATAGAATTCATACAATTTCAAATTTAATTGATCGATAATATGCAATTTTTGCGTTCTTGACAAAAAATTTGTATATCTCATAATTATTAATGTCAATATTTGTCGTGCTATTTGATTCCTGAATATTATATATTGATATTGCATTGCGTCATTTCCTAATTATATTTGTATACATTTCATTTTTCAGAAAAAAATATTCCGCAACTGAACAAAAACAACTTCATACACTGCGTTCGAATATAAAGATAATTGACGTTAAATATAATGAGATCAAAGTAACATTGTGTTTATTTTCTATTTTTTCCACTTTATATTTTCAATTTAAAATTATGAAAATTTTCTGAAAATTCTACGCAATTCTCTTATTTAACGTCGATGATTAGTTCTTCAAAATCGTCATATTTGGAAAAACCGTTTTAAAATAATCTAAATAAATAGTAACTATTATAAAAGACACATTAAATTAAATCGAATTTTAGTAAATTTTATAATTCAATTTACAAAAATTCTCATAAATCAAAAAACAAGACTTAATGAAAAATAAAACTGAAATAAATTTGAAAACTTTTAGAAAAATTACTTCATTTTTATATTCACTTTTATACCGTTGCATATTTTTAATATAAATAAATAAAAAATACTCTGAATGAATAATTAAAATGGAAGAAAAATCGATTAACATGACTAAAAATTGCCATTAATATTTAATATAATATTTCAAAGTTCAATTATATTTAACGACATTGTAGTTAAATAACATAAATGAAATATTGGAATTTATGAAACTAAAAGATAAATCCTTGAAATATGTAAATAGAACCGCATTTATTTAAGTGTTAAATATAATATAATTCTGTAATACAAATATTTCAGATGCATATTCGCATGTAAACTCTAAGAAATATACAGTTGATCAACAAATACTTTAAAATCATTGTTTTTTACAGATTTTAAATGAATCTAAAAATTATATAATATGATTTCAAAAACCAAAAAAGAAAGGTAAAAATTTTGAAGAATATCTTAATAAGAATTTTTGATATATTTTCAAAATAATAGAATACACATAACAAATTTATTTGAAACTAACACATTTTTTTTTGCTTCGGAAAAGTTGATATTTTCGACATTAAAAAAATTTCAATGGATTAAAAAAGATATTTGACTACATTTTCAACTTATTTTTTTTTCTATAAATTATAGAAAATTATTTTTTTTAGTAATTTAAAAAAAAACTACAAATTACTCAAAATTAATTAATACCTTTTATATGAAACACTACTTTCTACTTTTATAGCATTGGGACCTCTGCTCTGTTTCCTTGAATAAATCCTTACGGTTACATTTTCTTCGTTTTCCGGCATTTGCTCCTTATTGATGCCATTCTTCAAGATTCCGTTATCCTTCGAAATCCCGTTGTTTGCCTTCGAAATCCCGTTGACAAGTTGCTTCGTTGACAAATCCCCATTAAAATGAACCCCATTAGAAGTCGCCATCTTGTAGTATGGCTGTTCACTATCAAATTTAAACTGATCGTTCTCTACTAGAATCTCGTACCTTTATATATGAGTGATCATAAATGCGCACAACAATACACACAACAATAAAAGCTGAAGATTTCTCAATGTCATTTCTTTTATTATCATTTTCATCTCTTTTTTTTAATTTAATATTATTTATTATTTACCAAAAAAAATACTTACATCGAAATCCCTTAAATAAATTAAACATATTCAAAATCATATAGTATTTACTAACTCTTACTCGGAATTGAAAACATTACGAAATATCAGTATTAACCAGATGTATGAAATCCGACAACAATAAATATTTTTTTAATTATATTATTTTAAATTACGAATACCTAATTTTCTTATTTAAAATTTCTAATTTTAATTTATTTTTTTCTATATATCTATAAATATTAATATATTACAAGATATAAGATTTTTGATCAATAAATTCAATTAAAGAAAATATATGTAATCCCAATGTATTACGCTATACAAAACTCTTATAAAATTACAAATATTTCCTAATTATAAAAAACATCAAAACCGCTGAGTTAAATATTTAAATTTTAAAAAGCGTTTTATTTACTATTAAAAAAAAATGTCTTAAATAACGTCTTTTTCAATTATACAATAATTTAACGACCGATTGCTGTGTGTTGAAGATTAACAATTGTTCATTCACAATCATGCAATAGTTTTTTTTTTTCGTATTATTTTTCAAAACGATCGTAAATATTAAATGTGTATTTCAATAAATATAAATTTCCCGGAAGGAACGTGTCAAAATCAAAAATAACATATTAGACAAAGGATATGAACTAAAAGTAAATGAAAATGCTATTTTCATAAGACAAATCAATTTTTATAAATGATAAAAATAGATATTAATATTCTTTACGAAATATATATTTTCACAAAATAAACTTATTTTTTAATTTGAAAAAAATCATAAAATGTTACAGAAAAATGAAAAAAAATATTGATAGAGAAAATGTAATCATTATTAAGATTTCATTATTTACAACGAAAAAAATTGATATATATGATAATTTATATTATATTGAGATATTTTAAATATTTATGAATATAAAAAAAAATATATAAATTTATTGATTGCCGATACTGAAATTATAAAAATATACATACTTGAATCTTATTTTTTTAAATAAATTCTGAATTAAATTAAAAATAAAATATAAATTGTTAAATTTTAATATTTACATACGCTATTTAAAATTGCAAATATTTTCACTGTATACTTTTCGATTCGTTTAAGGTTAAGATAAAATGCACAAAACGTATTTTTACGAATATTAAAATATTTACACTTAACGTATTGACTTATTAAATATCATATTTTTTATTTACCTCTTACTATGCATCTGTTAATACACACACAAACGCACACACAATAATTTAAATTCTTTCAATAGATAACTTTTTGTTAGTAGATCGTATATACGATATTTATATATATGAACCTAATAAATAATAAATTATATAATCTTTCATTTGTATAATTTATATAAATATTTCTTTTTTACTTAATATAATAGAAAAACATGACATTTTTCAAGAATAAAACAATTAATAATACATTTCAGAATACTGAGACATATTAATTAATATATAATATAATAATCATTTCATTTAAAAACTATATATAATATATTTTGATATAATCAAACATTTAATGAAAATATGAAAATCATTTTTAATTTGCCTTTCTTTACAAAAAAAAATTTACAAAAAAATGTATTTATGTCGTACGACATAAAAAATGAAAAACCTTGAATATATATTTTTAATCATTTCTACAATTTAACATATGTTTAATGATATATTATCCTTTTTTTCAAGTTTATTTTTGTATTAAATCATGTTGAAGCAGGAAAAATAAAAATTTTAGGAACAATCGACAGATTATTAGTTTATTAAAATTTTGCACCATATATATGAAAAAAAAACGAGATCTCAAATGTCATATTAAAAATATTACTATTATTCGATTGAATTTCTTATTAAGTAAGATTTTCCTCATATCAAAAAATAAACGTCTTGTTAATATGAAATACAAACTATGCCCAACACATTGCGATAATTTTCTACATAAATAATATTAATATTTTATATTTATTTTCCTTTTTTTAATTTTCGGAATGAATATTTATTAATATTAAATTGAGGCGCATATAAAATTTTTGATTTATAACAAACTACAATTTTTAATTTCTGATCCCATATAATTTTTTTTGTTATTATTTATTTTATATATATTGTGTATACGTTTTGATCTTTTTATTCAAATAGTAATTATCACATTATAATCGTAATATTTAGTTAATTTTATATAATCAAATCTCAAAACAAAACAAACATTTTTCTAACTTAATATATATATATATATATATATATATATATATATATATATATATGTGTGTGTGTGTGTGTGTGTGTGTGTGTGTGTGTGTGTGTGTGTGTGTGTGCGCGCGCGTAATTAAAATAATAAAATAATCTACATTGGGAATAAATTTAATATTCTATAGTATTTTTTTAATTTAATAAAACTTAATCCCTTAATTAACTATAAGTTAAAAAATTTTAAATTAAATTAAGTAAACATTAAAAAATATATATCTACATTAAAAATTATAATTTTATAAAAATTAACCATTAGCCAAAAAAAATAATGTAAAAAAATATTTCAATAACTTTAATAAGAATTTTGTAAAATAGACAATTATTTACATACATGTTGGAATTTTTTTTTATTCGATTTTAATCCTTTCAACTAATATATTGAGTTTAACTCCATAATTTATACTCAATTTTAAATTTTATAAAAGAAGTAAATTTTATTTTAAATATAGAATATAAAAAAAATACAAAAATATTTTTTTACAACACATTAATATAAATTATTAAGAATTTTTTAAAAAAAAAATGCATAAATACTTCCTAATGTTCTATTTGCATTTTTATTTAGTATGCGGGCAACACAGATAATTGCAGAGTGAGCACACCAGGAAATGAGATGATCGAATGACAGTTGTTTGCTATTAGCGTCTTTGGGTAGTTGGCAGTTTTATTGCGTCTGTTTTGTATCTAAATTCACATCCTGTTTTTTTTTTTTTACTATTAAAAAAATATATACATCGTTAAAATTGAAAACGGACATGTTGACGCCTGGTAAATGAAGCTTCAGAGCTTTAGATCTTCGAAGTTTCAAAGGTATAAAAATAACCTTATATAAAATATGTGTTTTATAATAAAATTTATATATTTAAGTACGAACTCAATATATGAGTCATTAGATAATTTTATATAATGAATTCAAACCGAAAAAATATTTTACGCATTTATTGAAAATTAATTTTAATCATTAAAACTCGTTTATTAAATAATTCATTTTATATATTAAGAAGACCGGAACGTAAATCATTTTTACTTTCAATAGGTTAATTCACAATCAGTTTGTATCGAAATTCAAACACAAACACGGATTTTTTATTGTTCCATTTGAGACTGTTCATAAATTATATTTTTTGATCAAAAAGTTTATTTTCTACCTAGAACAAAAAAATCTTAGGACCAACAATAGAAGAAGCCTCTTTACATAAATGGTTTAACAAGTTTAGAAAAATAAATAGAAATTTCACATATGTCGAATGAAAAAGAAGATCCCAAAAATTATATAACGATATCCCGAAAACGATGATGGATTCGGATTCTCGTCAAACAGTTACAGAATTATCGCTGAAGATTGGATGTACATGGTTTATAATTCAGAATCATTTTCGATGCAAAAGAAAGTTGTACATATAACGAATTTGGGTTTCTAACGAAAAAGGCGCTCGAAAATACGATAATTCAGAAATCATAAATTGCTAAAATGTGTTACTGTAGTAATGTTTTGTTAATAATTGAAATAAGGATCTTCTGTGGTGTGGCGAAGCTTCACACCACAAAAATAACACAGGAAAAATAAGAAAGCTTGGATTGAAACTTCTATCCCATCTACCCTATTCACCAGATCTCGTGCCATCATATTACCACCTTTTCAGATCATTATAGAATACATTGAAAGAAAAAAATCAATAACTTTTTCAAAATAGACGGAAAGAATTATATTTAGTTCGCTAGCAAAGAGAATAAAATAATGATGGAAATTATTTTAAAATAATGAACAAAGAAAATTGATTACTTTCCGGTCTTTCTAATAACTTCCAATAATCTCTAGAGTTAGACAATATCGTTTTTTTTTATATCGCTAATTTAAGGTCTAGATTATATTTTCAACATTTTGATAAATGCCTAAAAAAATGTTCCTATAATTAAACAGAAAAAACCATATGACCCATTAGTATTCATTTTTTCCCACGCATCAAATCCATTGTATTTCCTTTTATAATCAACTTTTTATCTTTTACGTATTCTATTTTATTTATCTGCGTGTTCCATGCGAAGTTTAATTAGATTATTTTGTCGTTAAAACTACAGTTTTTTAATATATGAGAATATAAATTTCATAATCCAAAGGAAATACTAATAGTTTTGATATTATATTTGTTAACTTAAATTAAACTGTCATTACTTTAACAACACTAATAATTATACAAAATTATAAAATATTTTTCTAACAAATGATATTGAAACAGGTTTCCATTAATGTATTATAATATAATAAACCAACATGTTATATTTGTAAAGGTTTTCAGTAAAACCAAATATAAATAATAGACACTACTATTGTTAATTTATAAACACTAGTTGTATAGCATCTATCAAATGAACAGGTTTCTGATTAATGAAGTAAAAATTGTAAATATTTTTATTTTTGGAAACTGCTTTTGACATCCAGTAATACTAATTAGAAAAAATAAAATTATTAATAAAATGGATTTTCATTTCAAAATCGAATTTTTTTGTAAATTCTTCATAAAAATCATAATATATTTTCATTCGTATTACTATTTTACTTGTAGTATTATATTTATATATGAATATTATATTTTTATTTAAATTTGAGAATTCTTCTAGAGAAAGGTGTATGATAAAATCAAAATATTTTATTTAATTAAAAAATTTAACTTTGAATTTATAGTTATTGATTTAATGTTGTGGTTGCTAAGAAATTCGTTCATTATGTATATTTATATTAAATACAGAATATTTATGTTATACTGAATCGTTAAATGATAGTTTAAACTTTATATTAAAAATTATTAACAAATCAAGAATATTTATAAAATGTTTCAACGATTCTAATTTATGAAAAATTATTTTCGTTTACTTTCAGATATAAAAATAAATGGCGCAATGTTTTGCTTCTTGTGGATGCAGCGAATTTGAAGGTATAACAAATGCAGATCTTAATCGATTTACAAATACGATAAACGATGTAGTAAACGACGAGAAAGGTAGAAAGCTATTTAGAAGATTTATGATTTCGACTAAATTAAAAGATGGTATAAAATGCTTAGATCTATGGGAGAAGTGTGATATAGTTATAAATTGTCAAGCTGCACAATCTAACGATCATAATATATACAATGAATTCCTTTGCGAAGTGGATAATTTAATTGATTCGGCTGATCGCATTAATGATTTAGATTTGGCGTTAATGGAAAAACTGACTATTACCAGGGATACGGAAGATCGAAACGAGATAATCACCATTTTGAAACTGTTAAAGAACGAAATCGTAAAAGCTATGAGAACGGAATATTCTAAATTTAAAATACACTTTGTACAACAGAAATTCCTGTAAGATAGTCGTATGAAACGTCCAACACTTTTATATTTAAAAAATAGACGAAAATGCCTAAAAGAGCAGTGATATTCTAAGTTTATTTACGTATTTTATTTTATTTAAATAATTATTTATCGTAGAAAAAAAATGATATGAATTCTATTAAAAAATTTTCACTAACAAACACTCGTATGAATTTCACATTTTTCTATATATTTTTGTTCAACGAATGTTTAATTGTTCAGACTATATTATCACATATTTTGCACCATTAATGTAGATATAACTCAATATTTTCCAACAAATTTTAGTGTAAAAAATAATGTCACTTAGTCATATATGCATTTAAACGTAATGTTGGAATTATAATTATTATTTTGATTTATTTATTCTATCTCATAATTTATTATACATATATTTTTTTCTCTTATTTTACGTACTTATTCATATTATTTTATTGTACTTACGCTTAATACTACGTAATTGTAATCTCTTTTGTATATTTTTTTCCATACAAAAATCTTTTCCATATTTATTGCTAAAATAGATATTTATAGTTTTTAAAGTTAAACATAACTAATACTCATTTATTGGAATTTAATTTGTATATTATTTAAGTACAAAGGTAATATATGATGATTAATGCTTTTACAGATCTGCTTCAATTACTAATTAATTGTTAATCATTTTTATTAATATATATTTCTTTTGTAATAAATAATACAAAAACAAAATTAATGTATTTATTACATTCTAATTTTCTTTTTTATACGATGTTTATAACATTTACAGAAAATATAATATATAATAATATATTTTTGTTCTGTATTTATTAAAAATTAATGAGAATATATTTATTATAATATCCGTAATATGGTGATTGAGAAAAAAATATTTTTAACCCATTTATTTACCTTTATGTGATAAAATTTATGTTTTTCACCTCATTTAAATAACATAATTTCTTTTAAATTATATTTATTAGACGAAATACAAATGTCTCAAAAAGGTCGGCATACTTTTAATAAATATAAAGATAATTATTAAAAAAAAAAGAAAGAAAAAAGTTTGCTTTTAAAAATTTATTTATAAAAACTTATAAAAATCGATGTTGTAACATTAGAATTAAGTACAAAACAGTTGAGCTTATAGTATTATTACAAAAAAAAAATATAATATTATACATTTTACCTGTTAATTCGATTGCACGACATTATATATTTCTAAATACGTTTTAAGTCATACAATAAAACCCTGCAAAATAGATATCATGTTCTAATTAGTCTTCCGTTTTTCTTTCTTTTGACTAGTCGGACGTCAAACATAATTGTCCTTTTTTTCTTATTACGACAAATAAATCGTTTTATAAATCATTTATATTAAATTAAAGGGGTTTTATTGAATCACTTACTTTCAAATTCAATTTAATGCACACGAATGACACCAGAACGAGTTTAAATATAATTGAATTATAATGTTAAAAATAATGTTTATGCCGCGAGTACACTTATTTCAAGTATAAAAAAATGGCTTTTTACTAACGCGTATATTTTTTTAGATAAATTTGATTATAATATTTATTAAATATTAACTTACAAAATGTGTAATCTAATATTATATAAAAAATAGATGGTTTTTCAAAATGTCATTATATATATATATATATATATATATATATATATATATATATATATATATATATATATATATATATATATATATATAGTATATTTATTAATTTATATCTAATGTTAAAAATTAAATTATGACCACAATTAATTATTAATTGCGTCTATTATTTTAACATTATTATATTTTGTAAGTGTACTCGCGTCATAATACTTAAAGCTTTTTCATTCATATTCATAAATTTAAATAAATTTTATAGCGCAAACAGATGTCACTTTACATTTAATACCGATATGAAGTTAATATTCGTAATTATAATAAAAAAAATATAACAGGTCTCTACTTTCGAATTTCAATATTCAGAATTCCGACAAATCAAAAATTAATCTTATATATATATATATATATATATATACATATATATATATATATATATACATATATATATATATATATATATATATATATTGCGAATTCAAAATTTTGACTGTTAATATTCTAACTATCAAGATATCGACCCGCATTCAATGATAACGACAATTATTCGAATTCTTCATTTAGGACTATACGTTGTGAATTAAAATAACCTAAAAATTTATTATGTGTGTAATTTTTTTAGCACCGCCACCGAAGTGCAGCGAGGTCACGGCATCAACCTTTGCACATGACCAGGTCCACTACTTTTTTCTATCACGTAGAAAGACTTGGGTTTTCCGTTTCCTGGAAAATATTTATGAAATGACGCCGATTTCTTGGGTTTTATTGGCACGTAGTACGTCGGTGTTTTCTTCACGTGTTTCAACGGTTTCAAATAATTAGTCTTTTCAGCATTAGATACTTTCGTCCAGGTGGGCAGTTTTTGTATATCGAAAAGTTCGCTGTCGTCATGTCTGGATAGCTGTGATCTGGAATGTTGTTTTTGTGAACCGTTCGTCATCTTCTTCAGTGTTGGTATGTTCCAATGGTATATTTTACCAGGTTTGCCGTTCGATTTAAAGCCGACAGGCAGTTTTTTACCGGAATGTACCACAGAATTCTTTTCGGGTCTGGTATGTGCATAATAATAAGGATTCGGTGGTAATTTGATCACGTACATTTTTGAATCGTCTTCGCTGTAATGATGACGCGACTCAACGGCCAAACGTTTTCTACTATGGCTAGAAGGCACATGAAGTCTTCTGAGACCCAATCTCGTTAGGACCTCGTGATTCGTTATCACATTTTTAGGCACTTTCGACGCTTTATATGTTTTGTCGATCGTTTGAGAATTTTTTATCGTTGCCGCGTCTATGATGATCGTCGACCAAGCCATTATAAGACAGCTCACCAATACAATCCATCTGTAAAATTAAAATATTTATATAATTCAAAGGTTAATCAACCACAAAACAAAACATATCAGTTACTTTATTAGTATGCAACCAGCAACCGGTAACAGACATCGCTTTAATGTTTGTCTCATAACATTAAAATTTTTATAAAAGCCTCATATTATGAATGCCAGTATATTATGCTATACACACATTTTCCCATTATGATGTAACATTACTGCACTAGGATATATTGTGAGTGTGCATTATGCCATAATGCAAATCAAGATATGCGATACCCGAGCTGGACATCGTTTGCCTTTAATTTATGCGAAGGTTGTAGGAGTTGCGCCAAACCGCATTAACCTTCGACCGATAAATAACCGTATCGATCATAAATAACTACGTTTATAATAAATATTCGTTATCGAATTCGAGTCCAGTGTTAAGAATAGTTCGAGGTTAACCTTAAGGACAATTTGTCAGTTCCGATGTGAAGCAAATTCGTGCTATGAACAATTTCATAAAAGTTCAAAGTAGATTGAAATACTTTAATTTAAATTTTTGCCATATAAATAATCTTATTCGTATGCAGGATAATGTCCAGATTTAAAAATATAATTATACGAAATGCTTTAAACAATTGTCGTAATCAAGATTGGAGATCGATAAGCAGAAATATTGATAATTACAATAAAAAACTAAAAAACTTTGATTTGCTTTCTAAATCAAAATATCAAAACAATCCACATCAACAATAATAACATATAGTATTAATAAAATCTAAATTGAATTTAAAGCTAGTGAATATATAAGAATACTTGGCGACGTTACGAATGAAAATTGTGAGGTCTGAAAAGGAATACGGAGGCGTTTCAACGAGAGTGAACATCCTTTTTCTGTTTCCGGATTAAATTATAATGTCGTTAAATTGCTGCCGACGAGCCATTATATTGCGATCAATCAAAATGACAATTCTTGTCCACCGACACATTAAACCACCATGATGAAGAAGCATCTGCATATGCATCTCCATATATAAATCGTCCATTCCGATGCATTATCATGACATATAAAGAAAAAAATCTTAAATTCGCAAATAAAAAATAAATAAATATTCTTCTATTATATATATATATATATATATATATATATATATATATAAATTTATTAGAATCGGATAATATTGTTGTACATATGTTCAGCTCGTTTCTTACAAAATCACAACTATAGTGAGCGCACATGAACTGCACTTGCATCATGATGCATTATTCATATATACAATGTATGTCTTACATTTGGTTTCATTCCAAAACGTTCAAAAGCACAGTTATATCTGACAACACCGAACATTAAAGATATCTAATAAACCAACTTTCACAATGTGAATCTTGTCAATTATAAAATAATTATTTATATATATATAATTCATATTGACTATCGCTACATTTCAGTATGAAATTTGGCTATATGCCTATTCACAATATATTTTGATTAAAACTGTTCATCCTGCGGTCCGTGCAAACACAATAGACTCCAAATTAACCGGCCTCTGTTGTGCCTATAAAACGTATAAATTAATTCAAAGCGTACAAAATGGCTTCCATAGAATGTAAATTAGATTTAAACACGGATAATTGCTTTGTTAATACGAGACTAATATAATACATATGCGACGATACATTAAATCGACTTTCTAAATTTTCCTAGTCCGCAATAGAAAATATGACAATTTAAATTTAAATTATCGAAATTAGATATAATTATAATAAATATAATATATAAACAGATTAAATGTGGTCGATTAATCGAACGTCAAAAAGGATAAATAATATTTACTTAGAACAAATTCATATAGTTTTTTGAGATATAACCCATTATATTATTTCGAAATAAAATTGTTGATTTTATCATCTATTTTTTTTTTTATTTTAATGTCTATCAAATTATGCAATAATGAACCAATATATCAAAATATAAATTTAACTTGTAAATATTTTTTCTTACATACAAACTTGAACCGTTTGTTTGTTTGTAATTATGTCGTAATGGAATCTTGTAATCGATTTTTCTATCGCTTCCCAACATCCGATAGAGTTGAAATTTTTCATATTTGTTCATTCTCGATGACAATACACGAATCAACTAATATATTTATCAATTAATTGATCGATTATGAGCAATTAATTGATTAAAATTTTAATGCGACCCCCGTGTGTAAAAAAAAAAATACTTTATAATTTTTTATATCACAATATACACTCATATTTCATGTCTATAAATGTATGCTTTTTCATGATAATATATATAAATATATAAATATAACGGTCGTTTTTGTCTGAACGATCTCGACCACGTTCATCCACGGCGCTTACTCGCATAACGAACCGAATAATCGTTCCGCGAAATCGTCATGTTTAGCCCGGTGGTCGCACTAAAGATTAAAATATCTCTCTTCGTATGCGAATTTCAATTTTCAATTCGTATGTATATAATATATAATAGTAAGATTGTTGATTGCTGTGTTTGTGCTCATGATCATAATTCGACATGAACATAATTCGATCGAACGTTTATAAATTTCAGTTGAACCGGTTGGATAATTGACGTAAATAGGTAAATAATACGATTATCGGTATTTATATGCGGCATAGTTATATTGTTTATATTTGAAAAAGAAATCTAATAAAATGATTGGAAATCGTATATTTTGTTACTATAGAAGGTAATATATTTATATAAATTATTTTTAACAAGTAGAATATATCTCTATTTTCATTAGAAATAAAAGATTTCATATCATTTATAAATTATAATCTATAAAATTAATCGACAACAAATCTTTCGAAATATGCAATCGGAATTTTTTGTCGCGAACGTCAATTATTTACACTCGAGTCTCGTTTTAAAGAGTCCTCAGAGTCCGTAATATTTGTGGTCGGTTTGTCCGTTTCGCGGGATATTGTTATATTTATTGTTGACCCCGAACGGTTTGAATAACGGAATGCACTCTTGAGGTCACAATGGACGGGTTAAAAAGGAAACTCTTGCTGCATGTTCAGCAACACGCCAACAATAACAATAAACACGACTCATTTCAATTCAACTACTTAAAACAACTATTATTATTTTTTTTTTTTTATTTTTTGCATTTTACTAATGATTCAACTTGACGTATCATTAAGTAATAAGTGTATTATTTTTTTTTTCTTAAATAATAATTATGAATGTATTAAAAGGCTATATTTTGTACTTATTTCGTGGGCATTTGATCAATAATCATCATCTGCCGTTAGATTGAACGGTTCGAACGCGGCAAAAAGTGGCAGAAGTGCGGCAATACGACGTCGTATAACAATCTGCAAGTCAGTCCATTGCGAATACATACACACACATATATATGTATATACGACGCCTTATTATTATCGTTATCTCTAAACGCCAACAGGCATAAAGGTCAAGAAGCTGATCGATTCTAGCGGACCTCTTGGGAACGCGGTGCCTAATCGCAATGTCAGTTTTCTATCAAATCGACCATACTTTATTATGCACAATGCCTGCTTCTAAAACTTTTTCAATATTCAAATATCATAATCATTATAATCAATCAAAATGTTTAAAAAAAAATGTTAAATATATTATTAAAATTAATGATAAAAAAAATTAACGTACAGTAATATTTATCCGCGTCTACCTTTCGTAATATTTATATCGAATTACACATTAAATAATAATTATAATTTATGATTAGTGTACAATATATATATATATATATATATATAAGCATTTTTGATCTGTAATATATGTGAAAGTGTTAACCCGTCAATTACTTCGAAATCCGAATTGCTTCGGGCAAATGCTTACAAAATAACAGTATTTATCCTAAGGTTCACATTTGAAACGAGCATTAATTTTATTTTACTATATTTTTTTTAAAAGATTATAATTAAAATAATATAAAAAAAAACGACCAGAATTCCATCAGTTTTTCAGATGTAATTTATAATATCGCGTACAAAATCGTAACTGACAAAATTAATTAATGTAATATATCAACAATTTTTCCAACGTCGACTCGAATTAAATATCGCATGCGTGACATTCAAACGCATATTACACAGATTATACAAGATTAATCTCGATCCTTTAACGAATTATTAATAATAGACGTTAGAAAGAGACGATTGATATGATCCGAAGACCTGGTAACTCAGTGAAAAGGACTGCTATAATTGTTCACATTTACCGACATTCCGATACGACGTCCGGTATTACTAGTTTGTATTATATATATATATATATATATATATATATATAATACGTTTTGCGACGATGCGACTTTATTATAAACAGTCTAGAAAGTCGATCGGCACGCAAACCCATTTGCATAGAATATGTGACGTATTGACGCAGTGACACTCGCGGTTAATATTGCCTTATAATAAATACTATATGTCGATTATTAGTCGACAATGCGCGTTCAAATGCACGAATTTTCACATCGTCGTACGATCGTTGAAATTATTATTATATTAAAATATAATTAGTGTAATAAAATAGTGGTTAAATTTACTTACCTGCATCGAGGTGTTTAAATAGCGCAAGAGTTTAAAATTGCGTCGTTATAAACTAACAATGTATGCATATTTTTCATATGAAATGTATGAAAGTTTTGTTTCTTTATACGCGTCGATATAATGGATAATTTATGTGAGAAGATTATTTTTTTTTCTTAGAACTATCTTCTATATACATATATATATTTTTTTAATATTCTCATAATTAAGATTTACACTGTTCAACTTTTATTTCCTTCATTCCAAATGTTATTTAAATTCTAAATATATAACACTTAAAACTTAGATATCTAAATATCAAATTTCCTTTTGAATATATATTGCCTGATCAGAGATTTGTAAAATTTTGTTCATAAATTTCGTCTGACATACCTACATAAATTTATAAGATAACAATATAAATAATAAAATTTTAAAATTATTATATATATATATATATATATATATTGTTTTTTATCTTTATTAGATATTCTTATTATAATATTTTAGCGATTATTATAATATAATGAGATTTATTTTTAAATCCTTATATAATATAAAAATTATTCCATTCAATATGAAACGATTAAATTTAAGTATTAATAAAAAATAATGCTCATATTTCACAACACTTCAATTCCCATATATATATATATATATATATATATATATATATATATATATATATATATATATATATATATATATATATATATATATATATATGATAAAATAATAAAGATATGTACTGAAAAAAAAATTAAAGCATGTAAACCGAATGCGTACGATTAAAATATAATATAATAATAATAATAATAAAGAATCGAAAAAAGTTCAAAGTGTAGTTAAAATATTTTCATACGTTTTATGATAATGTAGTGAACATTAAATACATCGAAGCATACGACTCGGCATGTGGGCGTGAAAAATTACAACCCCGAGGCATTAATAAATTCGAAGCACGGGCGAGAATAGTTAATTCTGAGACCTTTAAGAGGTCCAGACTCGAGACTAGAAATGGACATGAATCGAGAAAGGCATAGAAAAAAAAATAATCAATTTTGTTCGTATCATCCTAGTATAATATAAGGGGAACAAACGAGATAATAGTGAAACTGGTGACCGCAAAATGCTATGGCAAATAGGAAAAAGCAAACCTTGCCTTGGAGGAGAAAAACGACATTAATTTGTTAACAATTTGCCATGATTACTAGAAGATGATTACCGAGAAGTCCATGCGGTGAAGGCAAATTATTCTTCAAGAATATATATATATAAATATACGTGTATATATATATATATATATATATATATATATATATATATATATCGTCCATCTTATTTATTTAGCGTACTACTCTCATCTAGATTATTATATTATGTTACATTTTTTTTAATAACAAAAAAATATGACGATTAAAATGGGACAATATTCATAATCAATTCACTTATTTAAATAATTTTCTTAAATAATCAGTAAAAAGAAATTTTATTTCTTTCAAAGATATGAAACAGCTGTAAATTGTTCTAAAAATATGAACGAAATAGTTACAACCTATATACATTATATATAAACTGGATACAAAATAATATATAAATATTTTTATATATTATATATACATATTATTGGTTTTTCAGCTAAAAATAATAGAAATTTTGTATAAAATATATATTTTTTTAATTATATAATCACCAATAATATAATTAAAAAAATTGATACATTTTACCCAAAAAGCGATATAAAAAAAATCGAAAACGAAATTTTAAAATTAAATACAATATCAAGAATGCATTCTGCATGAGTCACACTAAGTGAACTTGAATACAAATCCGAGATCCGACATGAAAAATTAAGTGTTACGTGGAATAATCATTTCCTCATATGCAATTCAAATTTTCCAACAACCAGTCGTACCGATGAAATTTACGACTAGTTTTTCCGTCACGAATCTAGACTACGACGTGTATAGCACGATCACCATATTGGAAAAATCTTTATATATATATATATATATATCAAATTAAACTCGTACATCAATTTTCCAATAGCCTAAACAGTCTATTTACAATGCAAATGAAACTTTATCATGAAACCTCTAAAACATCTCAAAAATGATTTTTGTCACCGATGTCTTCAAGTCATAGTGTATATTAAATGACCTTTACAACTCAAAATATACATCATCTTTTAATTTATTATTATATGTTTTCCTGTAAAATATTTTCAGCATTTACGATTCAAATTTATTTCGATTTCCTTCAATTTTGACAGCTGTCTAAAACACGACCATATTTTTCATAATCCCAATTGTATACATCTTTTTACACGTGTTTTTAAATTGTAATATTCTTTCTATAATCGTAAATTAATTAATCAGGATTTATTATTTGTTTGATTTTTAAGATATTTTTTTTAACTTTTCATTTTTAAATTCATTTCAATACAAATTTGATATTTTTATGTTTATACTAAAAATATTAAATTAAATTTATGTATTTATATTTATTAAATATTATAATATATATATATATATATATATATATATATAAATTTAAATTGTATTATTCAATAAACAAAAATTTATTTTATTTTATTTTTAAAAATATTAATTTAAATATTGAAATATTTTTTATAATTTTAATTTAATTTATTTATTTTTTCAACAGATATATAAATACGTAATTATTAAATCGACTTCAGTTAAAATATTTATGAACCTAGAATTTTCAATAATATATTTATAAAGTGTATGACACCATGATCGTTAAATGTGTTGTTATGACAATTAGACAAACGCCAGTCTAAAGGATATAGGAGGGGGTTATGTTGTATTTCTCCGCGCGCTCTTCAATCTGCCTTTATATTATTTCTTATCTATAAGAGATCCTTTTAAGAATTATCAAAATTTTAAGGTATTATATTTTTTTTACATATAAATGTTTTAAATCGAATGCACATTCGATTTTCTTTTTGCTAAAGATATATATTTTTAATAAGAAATTATTATTATTATTATTATTCATATATTGTTACTATTACTACAAGTTTTTTGATTACAATGTTTTTCTAACTATGCAAAAAGAAAATTTGATGTATTTGTTTATAAAATATAAGATTTTGTTTTGTATATAAATACTAAATACGCCTTTGTTGATATCTTATAATCATTAGATGAGTTGTTAATTTTTGTTGTTTTGATCATGATTATGTTTCTTTTATATTATTTGCAATTTAATTGTAATAAACTATATATATATATATATATATATATATATATATATATATATATATATATATATATATATATATATATATATATAATATTGATATTTTATAAATGATTCTCTTTCGTGATGCGTTGAAGTTGTATTTCGTTTAACTTTTAGCAAACTTGCATATGATAAATTAACTAATCGGTTAACTTAATACGTAACAATTCAATTAATAATAACCATGAATTATAACCGGATTACTTTTAGCAATGCCGTGAGCAATATTTATGCATTGAAACGATATCGATAATTGATAGCCGACTATTTTTCACTTTAGCAGCATAATAAATATGATAAAACGATGTAATTACATTATAATGATATATATATATATATATATATATATATATATATATATATATATATATATATATATATATATATATATATATAATGAATTATGAATAATTACGAAATATTTATAATATATTTTTATTTAAAGTCATACAATTAGTTTTAATTCACTAAAATCATATGAAAAACATTAACATATAAAAATCATTAAATATTTCTAGCTAAAAGCTTAAAATTAACTACTAAATAATCATTAGACTAGAATAAATTTTATCCTCAAAAAATGTTTAACAATTTTTAGATTGTATTTCCCACCATTTTTCAATCTAAAACGGCGTTTATTGATATAATTTATACTGTTGAATATTTTTTATGGTTATTTTGAATAATTTTATACGTTTTTAATCAAATCGATCTCAATAAATATCAAGTTGTCAAATTTAAATAAAATTTGACAGCTTGATGAGCTTTTAAACTTCTAATACGACGTCGATCATTTTATATATTATATAATATAAATATATTCAGAGAAACAAATTCTTTACAAACATTATAAAATATTATAATAGATTTTATCAATTAAATGATAAAATAAATCAATGTAAATGATTCACATTATAAATAGTATAATGATTTATACTGAAATAAAACATATTATAAAACAAACATTCGCGATATAATAAATAACTTAAAGTATAACGGCGAATCGATTTTAAAAAGTCATATTGAAAAAAAATAGAACCTTAAAATTATAAATTGACAATATACGATACTATCAATAACAAACCGGTTGCAATGAATCAGGTTTTCCGAGTTTCGTTGATTATATATTCCATATATGAGATCCTTTTAATACATCGGAGAGCAAAAAAAAAACTGAAATGATAATAGTAAATAGAAAAAAAAATAATTTTGCTAAATTATTAGTCGGAGCTTTCGAATAGACGATAATAATTTCGACGCGGTTAACTTTTACGCTAAACGATTTGCATATTTACTAGCGTCGTATTTGCGATTATATATATTTTATATACGCTTTATAATGGAATCAGTTCAAATTTCGCCGAAACGATCCCCACCAGCGCTTCTCAATCTTTTTTCAGAATCGCCAATTCTTCTTACAAGTCCAGTATTTCTCTATATATATTCATATTTTGGTGAATTTGTCATTTTATTATATAAGGTATTGATTGAAAATAAAATTCAAAGTGTTTTTAACATTAAATCTATTTACATTTCCAATATAATCAGTTTAATCATTAGAAGTCAAATTAACAATTTAGAAATAGAAAATTAATAATGAGAATACATCATAATTTTAATAAGCAACTTATCATTTCAAAACAATAATTATCAAGTATTATTAAGAATATTATTTAATTAACCTTATAAATCCGGTCTAAAAATCGATCTTTTAACGATCCTATATAAAATATATAATTGCTAAATCAAATATTATATATTTATATATATATATATATATATATATATATATATATATATATACCACAATAGAAAAACATAAAAAAAGAAATCAAATAAAAATTCTAATACACTATTAAATTCGATTTTTATTAATCGATAACAATTATACGGATAAAATATTAATCGGAAAGTGTTAAATCTCGATAAGATTTATCGTCGCCCAAATAAAAAAAAACTCCAATAAAGCATTGAAGTCGTTAAAAAAATGCCAATATATATATATATATGCACAATTAAAATGTCCACCGCCACGTTAACCGTAATATAATCAATAAAATAATATTATATCCCGACACGAAATCGTTAACATATCCTATTATCATTTTTAACACTGCTTTAACATTCGAAATATTTTGTAATGTGGATGTATAGTTTTTTTTTCTTTAACTATCGCAAGATACGACGTCGTAAATAAGAACAATTAAGAACGACCGAATAGAACTTCGCCAAAAACCCAGTGCTAAATTATAGTTCAATAAAAAAAAAAACAACCGTTAACTTTCATTATGTTAATTAAACATCGAAAAATATGAAGAGCGAAACGTCGATTCGTCTATATAAATAAAATTACGACGTTTTTTTTTTATTTTGTAATTTTAACTCGCGTCCAACTTGAATTATATTTTTATAACTATTATATTTTAGACGGAATTCGGCGTGATTATATTTTTATAATGATAAATATTCGAAATTGTTACGGCCGAGTTTCTCAAAATGTGCCCTGCGACCTGCACGCTCTGAAATATGCAGTAATATATAATATTTTTTTAATATTCCATCTTAGAAATGTTTGAGATGTTGTGTTATATAAATCACGATTCGTTTTTTCGCACAATTAGGATCTCCCAAGATGCAAAATCATAGTTTTAAATATGATTTTTTTGATATTAGCCAATAAAAATTCTTATATTTTTTTATTTTAAATTGAATAATATACATTTTTTCGATTATAATTTTCATAAAAAAATATATATATATCGTTAATATAGCATATTAGTTTTTATTGTGATTATCTAAATTTGAAACTATGGTAATTATATAGCAAATATAAACATTTTATATGAGAGTCTGATTTAAAATATCAGAACATTTCTTACATTTTCAACTTAAAACTAAATATTTTCAAAATACATTTAATCATTTACTAAAAGTAATATTAAACATAAAATTGATATATATATATATATATATATATATATATATATATATATATATATATATATATAAATCTTAAAAAAATAGGCCTAAATCTTCAAGATAAAATCTCCAATAAATCAAAACTATGACAGTTTTTTTAATCACAAATTTCTGGTCCATTACAATATAAAACTTTTACACCACAAATCATTAAAAATACTTTCTTTTTTTAAAGAATAAATTAAAATTTTTATTATAATATATTTCGGTATATATTATTAAAAATAATCACTGCCATTTTTTTAACTATAATATAATTAGATATTTCCAAATAGTCGATCATTTATTTAATCCGATTCAAAATTAGACCGCATAGTGATTCGACCGCAATTCTAAATATTCGATATCGAAGAGGAAAAAAAAAATTACTCGTTTAATTTATTTTTTACGACTGTAACCCGATAAACGCAATATCATCGACATACCATAAAATGAAGATCTCCCACAGACTACTAACAATGTATCTCCCGAAAAAAAAAGAAAAGAAAAAGAAAACACTCCTTTAATGGATTTTTATTGCATTTTCTTTTTTTCACGTGAACTATCGACGCCGTTATACGTCTCGTAATTGTTTCGCCACGTACACTCAAATGAATGGTTTTTTTTTATTCGATCGTTAATTGAATCGATTCATTATTTTTTATAGTATATATATATATATATATATATATATATATATATATATATATATATATATATATATATATATATATATATAGATTGATCGTCAAACATGTCCACTTCTTTTATTCAGTACTGACGACTCGGAAAAGAAAACAGAATAACGATCATCAGGAGCAAAAGAAAAAAGATCGAATTCTAGTATTATTTCTATGCGACAATATGTAATATTCTTAAATTTTTAGCACAATATATACAAAAAATATTATTTAATATGTAATGAAGGAAAATTTTCAATATTCATGAACTGTAATAATGCTGATTTCTAGAAAATTTTAATGTCTTTTGTACGAATGGGTCGTCGTACTGTAAATTTCTCTCCTGTCGAAGGTGAGACGTCAACGAGTATCACCTTCGATAGAATTCCTGAGGTTATTTCCGTGTGATTTTCTCATCTTCTACGAGGAGTACGAACACCATGAAGCATTCCAGAAATTACAATCGTCATCGGCATCAATACCGATGTGGATAATGATCGCCGATCGTGCTTCGACCACAATTCACATCGTTCATTAAGTTCATGTTATTGATATCACTGATATATTTAAAAAAATATATAATAAAATGGCAATTTTTTTATATCTAACATCAATTTTTAATATGAAATTCGTGAAAAAAATAATTTAAGAAATATTAAAATATTCAATATACGAATGAAAAAAACTTCCTCTTTCGTTTTATATTGGAAAAAAAATAAACTATCATAATATTGACAGAAAAAATTGTTTGTAACTTCAAAATTTCGGAAACGATAATCCTTAAATTTTAGTCTAAAACTGGCACTTGATGCTATAATATATAAATATCATCCTACATCAAACCCTATATTTAAAAGATTATAAATTTATATTAATATATTTCATCATCAATCAATCGAAAAAGTCGAGGATTTTAACGGTGCAAACTGTTGCGTCAATTAATTTCACGAAGTGATATCACGAAAAAAGTCTTCCGGCAAAAGAGTACCGTTTTTATCGGAAGATCAATTAGATAAATTCGTATCTATCGATTCTAATCTGTCGACGCATTATCGACGTATTTCGTCGTAAAAATTACACATAACGACGCACATATGCATGAATGTCTATATACTGGGTACTAGATTAGTATAGACGCCAATATGACAGTTTAACGTTTTATACGATTCAATTTATGCAATACAATTTTTATTTGACGGTTAACACTTTGCGGTCGTCGGCAATTTTCCGACAATCGCTCCAATAACATCTATTATATTGCGTCTATTCGATTTTAATATAAAAATACCTTTAATTTAATCTACGTGAATTCTTTTTTTATAACATGAATATCCATTTACATCATTATGATCGTTTTTACAATTTTGATGGATCATAAAATGATTTAAATTTTGTAAATTATATCTATATTTTTATACATCCACTTTTTCAGAGGTCTTTAAATAAAAATTTTTATTTTTTTTTAAATACATTAATATAATTTAAGAGTTAATTAAATATTTTATAATTTATTCTTTTATATTAAAAAATAATTAATCGATAAAATTTATTTTTTAAGTAATATAATATAATAAATGTCATGAATAAAATGAAAAAGAAATAAATTAATAGATCAACTCTTATAAATGTATTCAAAGTAGAAATCTTCACACATCAATATATAGAATTAGCGATTCGTTTCGCGACATTAATATTTATTATACAAATAAAAATAATTATATGTATATACATAAAAAATACGATCTCTTCATTCTTCATACAATCTATTATAGTCCTGCAGGAAAAATGAAAGAAATAACGGAATATTTAAGCAATTTCTCATTGTAAATAATAGTTGTTGGAAAAATATGAAGTGGACTTTTGAGTTTGCTTATATTAAAACAACATTCCTAGCGGTACCAAAAAAATCTAAACAAATAAAACTATATATATTTTTTAAAAATTTCATATAAATCGTGCGAATTGAAATCGACATAACTCACATACAAATATTTTATATGAATTTATTATACATAACATTATATATATATATATATATATATATATATATATATATATATATATATATATATATATATATATAATACTATAAATATTCAAGACTCGCGTTGAATATGAAACAATTTAAATACTTCAGTACATTTTTGTATTAAGTTTCATGCGAAGCAACAAACCGTGAATCCTGAGTTTTGCTGGAAAATCTGCAAAATTCTACAAAATTCTGCATGTCACGCAAACTAAAGTTTCGTCCACACTTTATAAGTTTACGGTTCAAATATGATCGGATTGTGAACGCGTTGAGAATATCTGCACATGTTTTTACTTTACATTTATTATTATATATTTTATGATCTCAAATCATTTTATATGTATCGGTGTTAATAAAATATTAAAATATTAATAATAAAAAATAAATAATAAGAAATGCTTAATTAAAATTTCACGCATGACATAAAAAAGTTCACCGCTTCTGACATAATTAGTAGCTTGTTTATTTAGCATACAACATATCTCTAGTATGACTTACTGAACAATTTTTACGAAAGACATATTAGATTTCAACTATTTCAATATCGATTTTCAACTAAAAAGTACTACGAAAAATCGACTAAATCAATATAACAATTTTATATATATATATATATATATATATATATATATATATATATATATATATATATATATGTGTATATATATATATATGTGTGTGTGTGTGTGTGTGTGTATATATATATATACACCATATATGTATATATATGTGTGTGTGTATATATATATATATATTAAAACGTAATTTCTCTATATATGTATTACAAAACAATTATTTTATAACATTATCAATCAAAATAACAACTAAAACTAAAAATAGCAACAGTAGCCAAAAGTAGCTCACCAATAAATCAAAAATTATGACATGTGTTCAAAATGAACCTGTGATATTATTGACGTATTTTGCTTTGATATATATATATATATATATATATATATATATATATATATATGTTACCGGTAACCTGTCTTAATTCGATTTATATGAATGAAGATGTTACAAGTCAAGCGGCAATGACAGCCGTGCCTAAATGATAATTATGTCATTTCTTACTGTTACTTCCAAGTCAAATGAATTATACAGTTAAGTTTGATGAGTATATATATATATATATATATATATATATATATATATATATATATATATTTATATATATATATATATATATATATATATATATATATATATATATATATATATATATATATATAAACAGCATCATTGCATAATCCTTAGACGATTAATTTTTTTATGATATTTTGATGAATAAAAAAATGACAGTAAAATTTATCAATGAATAAGATTTCTTTTTCATCTTTCTATATAATAAATTACTTTTGATATTGCATAAAATCTTTTTTTTTTAATGATTTATATATACTGAAGAAAATATCCAAAATTTCAATTAAAAATCTAAGAATTAATTGTAAGAAAATTTAATTAATAAAACATATTTAATTCATTTCTCAAAAAATTCGAATAATTATTCTATTAATAACTATAATATTATGTTATAATGTGCGAAATGTACATTTGAATTAACATTCAACTATATTTTAATCATGTTAGTTATTTTTATAACCAAAATTAATAAAATAATATCGAGATATTAAATATAATTTATCTTCAAATGTACTAATATAAAAAAATATACATTATATATTCTTTATATAACTTTGAAACACCAGACATCTCTTTATTGATTTATATGGTAGAAATACATATAGTTATCCTTTTATCTTGAATAAAATAAGACATCCCTATTGTCTATAGTATTACATTATATATATTGTATTATAATGCAAAAAAATGATACGTAATTATCTTAAATTAAATATATATATATTACATTTCATTTAAATATTCAGATCGCATATCATTATAAAAAATATATTTAACGGTTCCGTTTTCTACTTACATCACAAAAACTATTGATTTTAAATAATCAAAGCTTTTGAATAACGCATTTTACTATAATTACTAGCAAAAAAAAATGATTATGAATTATTACGACGAAAATAATGGAGCTCAAATAAAGATAAAAAAAAACTTTAATGAAATAGCATAATTGTATAGAGGATGAGGTTGTAAAGGCGAATATAAATTAAGAAAATAAGATCAGTAATTGCCAATTAAATAATTTCATTGTGAAAATAACAAATAATTCTGTGTTTTTTACCTGACAGTAGTTCATTACCTTTCAATTAAAATGGGCTCAAACAAATAATGGTCTGCAGACCGGATTTAATTCATAAAAATTAGAAAATGAAGAATTAAAAGCATATTAAAATGAAGAATTTTAATATGTCTCGCGATAAAATTTTTATTTTAAGTATGACCCGTCGGCCAAAAGATTTGCCCAGCCCTGAAATTAATATGAAGGCTATAATTAAAGCCATCGCTTCTCAAAGATCACGTCCTATGTGTCGATTTTAATTTCATAATTACATGCTTCCATTTAAGAAAAACTGGACCTCGCTTATATTTTATAAAAATTGATATATTTAAATATATTCATGTAGAAAATTATTAAATTTAATTGCACTAAAAACGGCCTTTTATGCGTTTTAATTTCAAACAATATTGTTTTTATTAGATATTTTCAGCAAATTATTTTTTTTATTAAAAACGATACTCGATTTTCAATGTTAACTATATAAAGTATGAGAAATGAATCGTTTTTTAATATTTTATTTCAATAAATTATATAATTTAGTAAAATTATAAAAATGTTAAAACTATTTTTTCTAATTAACTACTTGTCAACGCTTACATTGTAATATATTATGTAATAATATAAAAATAAATATATCATTGAAGTAAAATAAAATTTAAAGAAAATGTTGAAATATCCATTGTCGGCTTGAGGAAAGATTTATAGAAGTGAACTGCTTCAATCGTTGTTCTTGAAGATTCGTGACGAGAACAACTGTTGTTAAATTTATTTTTAAGACTGTTAAAATAGATTTAAATAGAATATTATGTTTATTACATTTTATGTTTATCATGTTTATTACATTAAATTTTTAATCTTAATTTAAAATTCAATCCAAAACTCAAAATAATAAAATTTTAATAACGTTTTCAATTTCAGAATATAAAATGTGAATGTTCAAAAATTTGCTTCAAAAATGAGCCGAAAATCATTAATGTTTACTAAAAACTACCCTTGAAATCTAATATTTCCTCTTAAAACCAAAACCGACATAAAATGAGCCACATATGGACATCATTTGTATTCTTAATGAAATGTCGCCCTAATAATAATAATTATTAAGGTAAAATTAAACTTCGTTTTTAAATATGAATTTTTGGAAATAAAAATAATAATTTATTTATTCTAAACTAAATCATTTGAATTATTTTTTGAATTTTATATATTCTTCATCAAAAATATACAATACTTTTAAAAAAAGAAAATTCAACATATTATTATATACATTTCTATGAATTCTACCAATTTTTTTTATAAATATACTTCCAAGAAAGTCGAAACTATTATAAAATACAGATATTTTATAAACTATTATAAAATATCTATAAATCCCATATTTTCGAAATATATATTTAAATTTATATAACGCTTTATATTTATTTCATTCTATTTAAAATATCAAATATAAAAAAATAAATATTTCAATGTTTCTTTTTAAATAATTCGAAAATAATTAAAATTTTAATTTAATAACAGATTAACATTCGCTGAAAGCAGCATTTCCAAATTCGGCAATATTTTTTTTTTACATTTATACAGAACAAGTTACACAAATTCAACGCCATATCGTAAGCGTATTATGCATTTGGCTGCAATTCAAATCAACATAACAATATTAATAATTGCTATTATATATCACAAATACATTCTTTTTTTCCAAACGATAATCATATTTCATTTTACTTTATAATAAAATCTATAAATATATATATATAATATACTGAATATATACACTAAATATATTATTGAATATAATATATATATATATATATATATATATATATATATATATATATATGTATATGTATATTAAAACGCACTTCATTTAACAATTTACTATTTGTTTTTTTCTACCACGTCTATTTACCGAGTTGAATGTACGTGCATTATGTAAATATTATATTATCAACTTATACGTAGAATGTATTACATATTTTAATAAATATTTTAACATAAAACGAACATAAAATTGTATGTTTTAGGTAAAAATTATTAATAAGCTAATATTAGCATTCCATATTAACGTTAAAACCGAAAAAAATAAAACAATATATATATATATATATATATATATATATATATATATATATATATATACTACAAAATAATTAAGATCGAAACGAATTTTTTTCAATTAGGAATACGTTCAATTTGTATGTACGGTAATATCTCACTATTTCGCGGTTCGTTTATTGCGGATTATCCAAAAATATTTATTTATCGCAATATTTTTGATGTTTTTCAGCTTTTTGTTGAGTATTCATTTTTTTAAATATATATCTATAAATATAATATATATATATATATATATATATATATATATATATATATATATATATATATATATATGAATAAAATAAGAAAGTTTTAAAATAAAACAGTTGTGATATTGATTATTATAGGAATTAAAAAGGATTCATATAGTATATAAATATGTAAGGAAGATTAAAATAGTATAAATCTACTAAAATAATATACAAATATTTAAATAAATATAGCGTCCCCAATACACGGTTATTCACATATCACGGATAATTCTGAACCATAACGTCCGCGATAAATGAGGGATTACTGTATTATTCCTTTTTAAAAAAGTATATATACAATCACCGTGACAAAATTATTTCAGAATGATATAAATCGATTATATATATATATATATATATATATATATATATATATATATATATATATATATATATTGTAAAAAATGCAAATTTATAGATCAAGTCCGCCTAGTCGAATCGACATTTTTCAACTGTGAATAGGCAGTTAAAAACAGAAAATGTCACCAGTTGTTAAGTGATTCGAAATGTGACCGAGTCAGTTAGCATGCATTTGCTGAGGAGTCAGTCGTCCGGTAAATGGTGAAGGTTCACCTTCGGTCACACACATAGTCAGCCAAGGCACCAACAATACTCAATATTTACTGTTTTCACACGATGACCCCGCCAAACGCACAGCAAACATACCCATAATATATATATATATATATATATATATATATATATATATATATATATATATATATATATATATATATATATATATATATATAAGGCTTATACGCATTGTTCAGCTTATTTTATGGCTCGCGGTTACCAACTTGACACCGGTCGCTTAAAGCGTCAACAACTTTTACCACATTTACAATTTTGTGATTGATTATTTTTTTTCATTTTATTTACAACAAACGCCCTTTTTTCATATTGTCGTAATTGATTATATATATATATATATATATATATATATATATATATATATATATATATATATATATATATATATATATATATATATATATATATAAAATTCTGTCTGTCATAAACACTTGAAATAGAGTATAACTATTATAATAATATATAAATATTAAAAAAAATATCGCGATCCTGGAATATAATCCCCGCGATAAATGAGGGAGTGCTGTATATATTTGTCATTCGATATCTTTGTTATTTCATTGGTTGCATTCGCTTGTTTACATCAGAATTTCAATGTTCGTTGCATCATTATCATATATATATTATAATCAATAATTAAATAAAAAAATATGATTATCTAAAAACTTACGATATACCATTAGACTTTCGGGTTACCTTATTCGTAAAAAATATTTATAAATTATAATAAATAAACGCAATTATTATTTAATTTTAGTATATTTCAATGATTTATAATTTATTTAACTAAATCAATATAATATGTAGAAAATGTTTAAAACCAAGTTTTATCTATATATTATTCAATTTATTATATAATTGTAATTTTAATTGAATATATTATTTATTTAAAAAAAAAACTTTATTTTCATATTCGCACAATAACAAATACTTAAATATATTACATACAAACAAATTATAGTTTTCAACTATAATCTTACGCAATAAATACTTCTGTTTACTATTTTCACATAAAATAATCAATGATATGTAACCGTTTGTTGACATTTTAAAACAAAACTAGAAAAATCGATACATCTTATCATATTTTTCAATTAAATAAACGCATTCAAAAAAAAAAAAATAACAACAACAGTTAAAACCGATAAATTATATCACATCTTAAACGTAACTGCCGATTTTTTTTTTAGTGTAAAAATGCATATATAAATAATCGATTTAGTCGTCACATAAAATTTTACGATTACATCTCTTTTTTTTTACTATTATATATAATACTTTATATACACTAGAATTAATCTAGCTTATAGAATATTACTCATTGAAATCGTCTTCATCAGTGATAAAAGGCAAACAGGGCCGCGTAATCCTATTTTTTTTATACTACATAAATAACATAGTCAATAAAAGTCTGTCAGATATACATAGATCGCCATAAAATATTATATAACATTCACCATAAAAAAAAATAATAATAATAAATAAAATAATTACAAATTTAAAAGTGTCGTAAATCTCTCGCATAATCATTTCGCTTCGAAAAAGAAAAAAAAACCGCTCTGTAACTGCTATATAAAAATCGGAATTTTTTTTTCTCTCTCTATACGAAAAACTGCATAATTTACGTTACTGCATCGGTTAAAATAATAATAATAATAATAAATATATGCACGTTTTTCATAATTTATTCGTTATTTATTATAATAGTCATAAATGAACGTTGTGCGTGCGCGTCCATAAATAATTTCGACATTGTGATGCCAGGAAGTTCATCTTTTCTTCTTCTTTTTCACCCCGTCTTAAATATATGATATTCGACGATCAGATATGTATATTTTGGCCTTATAACACGTGTCGCATTCTTTTATTATAATATATTATATATGCATTCAATACTAATTTTCTCAATATACACTAAATTCATACGAAACGATTAAAATGAAAAATTTTCCATACGTAAAAGTAAAAGTTTCAACAAATTCTTTCGGATTGATTTTATCGTTTTACCATATTTTTTTTTATTACTTTCATACAAACGGTGATTTTATGAATCATGATCACGAGCTATCGACTCGGATGAACACATTATCAATTTTCATAATATATTTTCTGTAAAAATTGTAACAATAATATATTAACTGAAATCTGACAGAAATTTTTAGTATATATATTTATATACGTATAAAAAAAAATGAAATTATGTTGCAATTGAAGTAGTGAAACACCTTTTCGGATTATTTTATAAGCTCGTTCGATACATAATCGTAAAATCATAGGTTTATATAAGCCGTAGGGCTATCGTCGCTCATTACGTATTTTGTACGTCATATTTCAAATTCGTCTTTTCTTCTTTCTTTTTCATCTTTTCGTTTTTCCGAATTTGTGGTGCTGCAGTCTTATTTTTTTTTCTTTCTTTCTTCCTTTACTTTCGTGGTATACACCTACAGAAATCATGTAACGCGTTTTATTTCTCACCATTTTTTTTCTTTTTCTTTTTCTTTTTTTTTTTGGCGCCGACACCGTGTTATTAAGTCTTCAATCGCGCTATACGAGAATTCGTGAGAAAATAAACATTTTAATTGCACAATACCATTTATAGTATGTAAATATATATATATATATATATATATATATATATATATATATATATATATATATATATATATATATATATATATAAACGGATTTAAATATAAAAATATTAAAGCTCCGTAATATATTCGATATTATGACGTGTTCCGTTTTTCGACGAAAAAATCGATTTCCATATCGAAATATAAATGAAAAGAAAATGACCGCTTTATAATCGTACAATATATTCTATATATTTATATTATATATTTTCAATGGAATATTTTAAACACTATGAGTAAATATATTTTTTTAAATTTATATTCAACCCTTTTGAAAGATAATGAATTTTTATCGCATTTATATTTAAATTGTGCTTTAAAAGTATCGTATTATCGCGTGTTTTGTGATACTATTAAAATACACCTTAATTTATATGCTGGTTCACTTTTAATTTAAATATATATATATATATATATATATATATATATACACTCAAAGTTCATTTCATGCGGATTTTTTTATGTGATTTCAAAATTTTGCGGTTTAAGATTTAAACTTATTTTCTTTATATTACGTATTTCTTCTATTTCTCTAGGTCAATAAATCCGCAATAAAAAGCAAATACATTCAATTTTGAGAATATTAAAAA
>JANIJI010000014.1:7475000-7570000 GCA_024500535.1 Leptonema lineaticorne | reverse complement strand
ATATATATATATATATATATATATATATATTACATGAAAATATTCACTTTATACTTAAAATTTCAATTTTAAAAACAATATATGAATATTATTTTTCTTCCACCGCTCGGTCATATTTAAAACATATCGTATAATAATTATAAATAAAAAAATATTGCACATATAATCAAAATCTTGAATAAAATAATAATATTAAATAATAAAAGCATCTCGGTTTGAGAAGCGACGATCGAAATGAAACCGTTTCAATACACTCCAGATAAAAATGTATTCATAATAACTTTTTAAAGATGACGATCGTTTATCAAGATCTGTGCGAACTATCAAATTAAACCCGGGTACAGTTATCTCGAATAAATCACATTAAACTCGCATTAAAAAGATTATTTTAGTATTTAAAAATAAAACTATATACACACGCGACTATTAAATGAATAAATTTACCGAATATCGCAATAATAACATGTAAAATAAAAATGAAAAAAAAAACAATTAAAACCGAACAACATTTGAAAGCCAATTATGAAATCTAATAAGTCGTCTTTCCATATAATATAATAGATCGTCTAGAAATGATTTCGAATACGTAACAGCATCCACAAAAGGCTTTTATTTTTAACAAACATCTTTTCAACGTTTTATTACGAAAATCTATAAATTAACGACGATCGGCGGCGTTAAAAAAACGATTTAATTCAACACCGCATCATCGATATTAATTAATATATATACCAGATATAAAAAAAAAATTGATCATAACAGGTTTCGATTATCGACAATTTTTAATTGAACCGAATCGTAACAAATAATAAATAAATACGATTTATAAAAAAAAAATAAAATCGAGATCAAATTTACATTACTGGTTCAATTACCATATAAATTATTATTCCTTATGAAAATCCGTTAAGATTTTAAAACTTTCACGAACAAAAATCATATGCACAATCATAAAGATGATATTGAAATCGATAATATATATATATATATATATATATATATATATATATATATATATATATATATATATATATATATATGTACAAAGCTTTCAATAATAACGGTTTTATACTGTTGCATCACTTGTACTTTGATATTTTCTAGTTTCTTGTCATCCATGTGAAAAACGTTTCTAATAATTGAGTCATTCGTGTATTAAATAAACTTCATAATACCGGTCAAACGAGACCATCGTTCACATATATTATTTACAAATAAAAATATGAGCTTTGGAGTCCTTTTATAGATTTTCCGATTCAAAAAAAAAAAAAATATGCGGAAATCGTCGTCTTAAACGATTCTTTTCGATATTTAACGCGATATTCGAAAGTTATAATTGTAATTTATTTATTTTCTTAACATTATTTGTATTTTTTTTCTATTTACTAGTAAATAATGTAATCTGATTAATAATATATATTATTTTGAAAAAACATATTTATAAAAGGTAAAATGATAAAATTTGACATTTATGGACGCCACTGATATCTATTTTGTTTATAGTTCAATAATGAAACATAACGGAAAACACATAAACATCATCTGATCATTAAAAAATATCAATAAGACCTCTTAATAGACATGTAATGTAACGTATCCTATATTATAATTATCTGATATATCAATATTAAAAAAATATTATCTTTGCATTTTTCAGATGAAAAATATTTTTTTATTAACGTCATATTAAAACGCGATTAAAGATTAAAAAAATATCCTTGCAATTTGATTTCTTAATCGTATATAAAAAGTATTTATCATGATAATCTAAAAATTCACTTATTTCAATATATAAAAATAACTCAAAAAAAAAAAAAATGTCACGACTTTTAAGGAATCCGACGTTCATTTATGATCCTGTAATTATCAATAATATATTTTTTTCACTGATTTGAAATCGCGTCGACCAGTCAATGTCATCGAACTCTCAATTAATACGCTAATATGCGTAAAACTGGTTACACCTAACTGATCTATTATTATTATTGAAATATGGTTGTAATGCTAGTAATTTTTTGAATGTGCAAGTCGACGAAGTTCAAATGTGACAGAACTAGATCAATGTGTAACCGAAAACTGGATAAATCATCCTCAACAACGAGACCATGTGAAAATTCTATGAAATTTAAATAAAAAAAAGACTATTGCATCTTTTACATAGAACTAAATAATTAAATATTAAATATCAAAATATTCTTAGATTGGTTAAAATATTAATGAAGCAATAATTGATAGCGTGAAAAAATAATATATGCTAAATATTATTGACAAAAAAAAATATAGGTAGAAAGGATGTAAAGGCAGACAGTTTGAAAAAAATATATAACACATTCTGAAACTGTATAAATGTAATAAAAAAAAGTTTACAAAATTTCAATTCATGATAATCGTGTTATCGAGTAAGCTGTCGCATTCGAATCGAATGTTATATATAATAAAATCGATTTATCATCGTGGCAAAATTCTAAAAGAACACCTTTTTGACATCTATTGAAGACTGGCTTCAAAATAATAACAAAACTGACAAAGACCAAAAAAAAAAAACTAAAAACTCAGAACGACAAACGTCGAATTATATCCGCGTTATTATCAAGAATATCAGATTTGAACTCTCGATTTGGCATTCGCAAAATCAGAACTGACCGACGCTAAACGTGTCACAAATTTGAATGAGTGAAATGTAAAAAAAAACATAGAAAAATAGTCATCAATAGAGTCAAAGCCTAACTGTAATCATTCAAAAAAAATATAACGCGCAGATTAAAAGAGAAACGTACGCTAATCGCGGATGAAATTATTCATACAATGATGAATATTATTAATCCATTTGCATTATGCCATCAAAACGAACCGTTATGCAAATGACTACAGACTATTGAATAAGATCATGACAAATTTTCTAATCCATTCATTCGTTTTATTCAATAATATGTCGCAATTTGTTTTAACATGTATACATATATAATCGTCTATATTACATCAAAAAATAAAATTTAAAAAAAAACATATTACATATGTATCTATATATTTTTGAAAGTGATCTAAGTGTCAGGTGATCAAATTTGACATGAAGTAGTTGTTTTTTGGGTCCTAAATTTATACAACTTTAAATGAGATATATTAATAAATGTATGTTACGCAGCTATTTGTTAAATCATTAAAAATATTTTACAAAGTCTGCTCTATCAAAAATCTAAGTATTTGAAAAAACATAATCTTTTCAGTGAGGATTATGACGTGGAAAACTTGCATCATGCTAATCGTCAGTTTACCTCTGTTAACGTCGATAACATTGTTAAAAAAAAATATATAAAGAAAATTGTATTAAAAATCGTCATGTTGACATTAGAAAGATACCAAAGGATTTCAACACTAATCTAAGAGAATAAAATTTACTTATTGAAAAAATTTAATCAGTTAATATATAACTATTTAACGATGAATAGATAAAAATATTATATTATATATGAAAAATTTAAAATACACTCAATAGCACGGCATCAACCCCGAGATACGTTCCCTCGTAAAATGCCTTTTTTTTTCTATGAAAAAGGGAGTGACATGACGACGATCTTTTATTTATAAAAAGCGACACGATCTGCACTACTGACCGATTTTCGTCTTCACATAAAACACGATCTTCAAAATGAACGGATATCATTAATTAATAAATATTAACCAATCAAACCATTATGCGACATCCGCACTAAATACAACTTTTATCGACATCCTTATTTTTCAAACTTGACACCGATTGCATTTTCTTTATATATATATATTGATTTTGATCGAAATCAACGATGACGTTCAATGATAAAACATAACACTCAAATACCATATGCTGGTTATTGGATATCGTAGTGTTATATACAGTTAATCACTGAACCCACCGGTTAATCAACAACATGTTCTCACTGCGGTCTCTTCATATAATGTCCACCTTGGTCGTCGTCGTCGTTTCTTCTGCAGAATCCTCGACGACGGAATCCATTCTTAACGGGAATATCGGTTGTAATTGGTAATGGTAAAAACCACCAATTCTTCAAATTAAATCATAAAACTGTAATGGAAACGCGTTGCATTCCTATATCGATGTCGAGCTGATGTCGTGAAATATCTTATAAAACGACTGTGCATCGTATTAAATAGCATTTTTTTTTTTACTGCACTATTTTATTATAATTATTCACATATTAAATATTGAATAATAATAATAAAATATTAAACAAAAAAAAAACAGCTTGCAAATTGGATTATTATAAACATTAATAATATTATTCTAATAAAAATAATAACAAAAATGTATGCAAATATATCTTTGAACTTTCATCGGTGTATTCTGTCATATAAATATTTAACTAGAATAAAAAATGGAAACGTCGCTCCCTTTGAAATGAGCAACATTAAACTTTTATAAAAAGCTTTACAATAGCCCAGCTTTTTACCATGATATAGTACTTCTGAATATATAATCGACGAATACTTTCATGCGACATTATTTATTTTTATTTTCAAATTTGAACAACAATATAATGACATATTGCAAATTATATTAGAGAACGTTTTAAATAATATATATATATTTTTACCAATTTTGAACAGAAGCGCTCAACATTTAATCGTTCAACAATAATAATAATAATAATTTTAAAACAATTATACAAACGACAATGTGAACAGTGTTAAACTCATCAACATATATTGTTGTATGACCGACTTTAAAACTCACGAATTATTCTCAGATTAGACTCCAAAAAAAAAAAAAGAAAAAAGTGAAGACGGCTTTTAAAACTCATTAGCAATTTGACCTGATTCACATAAAACGTGTATTATAATAACAACAAAGGATTTTTTTCAACTCTTTCACGTATGCCAATCAAAAATAACCCACTATTTTGTAAATGTAAGGAATTTACCTTCTTGCGTGAATAATAATAATAATAATAATAATAATAAAATCAAATTCTGATCGCATGAAAAATTTCATTGGAATTTCGTGTGCAGTTTAATAATTTTTAAGTGTTCTTCAACCAGGAAAATTCAGAGTAAACAAGGGCGAATGATCTTTTGCATGCCTAAAATTAAAGCTGACAGGTTGAAGATTTATAAAACGCTAAGTCCATATTAATACCATCAAGAATTGCGTTCATATAAAATGACAAAGAAGTTATAATTTTTAAGTTTATTAAACTTTAAAACACTTTCCGAATGTCGGACCCGAAATCGACGGCCTACAAGGTTTTTATAAAATCCTGTACATTTATTTTTTTTATGCAACTCTCGATCAAAATAAAATTTAAAAAAAAAACTAATTTCTTGTTTATTATTATCAATATAATATTTTGAAAAAATTTCATTCATGATTATAGTTATTTCAAAATAGTCTACGATTTATTTATAAATTTCACAGATTATCGATTTGTGAAATATGTATAGATTATTAAAAATATAATTTTACCATATTTCTGTATTATAATAAAGTTATTGTTTATTTTGATATTTCAATAGTAAATAATATTTTTCTAATTCAAAATTTTATTACAATATATAAAAAATAACTAATTAAAAATAAAAACTATATATATATATAATATTTTTTTAAAATAGAGATTTTAGGACTTAATATGATTTTATTATTATATTAAATCTAACCTAAAATATAAATAAAATTTTTAATGATTCTGTATTATAAAAAAAAGAAAAAAAAACAGGAAAACTCCGTCTCGTTCATTGCTGAACAATAAATTAAGAAATTATTGATTGGCGAAAAGTGAAAGAAAAAGCTCGATTCATAGAATAAAAAGTGGACATTTTTGACATGATCGAAAGCTAAGTGATATTTTTTGGTCATTGACATAAAAGTGCATACAAGAATGGAACCGGTTCGTTGAACAATGTGAAGTAACAACAATTTCAAATATGTATTTGGAAGACGAGTCAAATGCAGCCAAACAATAATCACTTAATATCCATCAATTACATCAAATTGAACACTATATAAAAATATAGACTTCCGATCATATTAATGCAAATATTTGCACGATGCAAAAAATAAAAATAAGAATGTTAGAAACACGGCTCAAACGGTTAATCCCGCTTGAGGTAGGTTCAAAAAATAATATTGATGACATAAAATTTATTTATTTATATATTAATATTGAAAATATTAAAAAAAAACACTAAAGAAGAATGTCGATTTTTTTTCCTTATATTTTTCATAATGATTCTTACGCCCCTTTTTGCCCTAAAGCCTTTTTCTCACAAAGGGTCAATATAATATTATTTTTAAATTATCATAAATGTAAGAATTGTTATTATGGTTCAAATTACATTTTCTTTATATATATAAATATATATATATATATATATATATATATATATATATATATATATATATACGATTAAAAAATATGAAAATAAAAAAATCTTAATAGATTTTTTACGAGTATAGGAAAAACAATTGTGTATTAGATTATAAATGAAAAAAAAAAAAAAATATATATATATATATATATATAACTGAAATTTTGTCGTTTAAATACACGTCATGTTCACCCCTATAGAGTAACGTATAGACTGACAGACAGATGGACAGATGGACATGAGAATGGTTCAGGAGACAGACGACCAAGTTGACTATTTACCAACAAAGTATACATTGAATCAAACAAAACTACGAACAAACCGCATTCTAAATATTATTATAGTTATAAAAAAAATATAATAATATATAAATCAAAATAATAAAATATAATTGATGAAAAAAAAAATATATATATATATATATTATATATAGTATATTATGTATGAAACTCACCTGAAAAAAATTCTCATTATGCTGAAGTCGCTTATGACGTATGAAGTCTAAGTTGTTAATATACGATTTGCTGAAACGTATTATGATGATGATAACAGGAGTTGAACACGTGCAAACTGGACGGGACACAACGTTGGAATGGTGCGGATGCAACTCTGTTCAATGCTCAATACTAGAATACTCCCCGCACTCAATCCAGGGATAATCAACTGTTTATCGTGTGAACGTTTGCGATCATCGTCAGACAAATTTAAATTATAATATTTGAACACTACGTTTCAGCTGAATAAATTAAATAAATGATAATTTAAAAAAAAATAGTTCAATATTTATGTAAATATTTTAAAAATAATTATTGATAAAAAAAATAAAATGTATATCTATATATTTAAGTATACTAGATGACTTTATGTGAATGACGTATAATATTCATAAATTAATTATTAATTGAATATCGCTGACGTAAATCTTTCTAAAATGATAACGAATTATTTTGTCTGATTTTTTTTAATATTCATATATATATATATATATATATATATATATATATATATATATATTATTAATTATGTAATAAAAGTTATATATATGTAGACATATAAAAAAAAAACAACAACAACTCGTTATAATATGGAAATTGTTTAAAATGGTTTTAAACAAAAATAATGACGATATTATACTAAATACGTCAAATTTGACACTTATAAAAATTTTATTATATTATATTTATTATAAAATACATTTTTTTTATATTTGAAATTTTTAAAATTATTATTCTATATATATATTTTTAACGAAAAAGGTTCATTGCATCTGTTTTAGTAAATAATTCACGTATTATATAAACACTACAATACAATTTGTATTTTCATTTTTCTTTAATTTTTAAAATATTTTTTTAATTAATGAAATATATACATATATATATATATATATATATATATATATATATATATATATATATATATATATATTAAATACAGAACTAGGAACTCGATTTCATTAATATAAATAAATAAATATTATTATAAATAACATATTCAATTATAAATATTAAACTCCAACAATTTATAAATTTATATAAACAAATAAAAGTTACATTAGATTTTAATCCCTATTTTTTTAATTTTTCAGAATTGTTTAATTTTATGCTAAAAACAAACACTCAGCATATTTAATGTTTAATGTTATTACAAATTAATATGCCATCTAATTAATTAAAAATAATATTGTATGCCTACGAATATACGATGAAAATGTTCGTTACCAATATCTTCACAACTATGAAATTTTTAACACTCTCATTATTATATTATTATGAAATAAAAAATAACCGATACCTTTTTTAATCGTTATTATTTCGTTTTTTTTTTTTATTTTACAATATACAAGTTTCTTTTGCACGTTCGGCATCTTTGCCTTTTTAACCGTGTCTAAAAATAATTGGAATAATTATTATTAAGATCTAGCTCATATTTGCTAATCATCCCTCATTACGTAGTTTCACTGCAAAATGTTGACTAATGATAATATTATATTATATATATTTAAAACGCACGAAGTGGACCGGTTTATTTTTTTTTTTATTCGACGGCCGGATTAATTTATTTTCAGTTCCGGCGGTTCGAGTGTTAATTTTTACAAGTTCGTGTCAAGGCTGTCAAGGACGATCGTGTTTCATTTACAGATTCTTAGAAATTCGATGATCGATCAAATTTTTCAGACAATCGAAGCATTTTGAACGATTCATCGTTTGAATCAATAAATATCGACCGACCGTTTTGATCGTAAACAATGAAATGCGATCAATCGTCCGAATCTTTCGACGGAAATTAAATTAATATCATATAAAGGATTACTTTAATTTTGAAACGAATGCTAAAAATATTTTTTTTTTATTTAACAATAGTCCCTTTTATATATAAAATTTAATCATAATATATATATATATTTATATATAGTTTTTTTTAACCGTGATCACGATTTATCGATCGTCTTTTTTCTACCCCGTGTTCATGCCTTTCAATTTCGAAGATTTCATTTTCAATTGCTCTCACGCGTAAGAAGAGCAATTATGTCTTGTATTTTTTTTTTCTTCTGAAACAAATATGTAAAGACGATGGAAGTCAAGATCGAATATTTTAATTATGTTAAAGATAAATCGTCATAAACGTGAGCTTTGAATATAAAGAAAAAATTATGTATATTTTATACCTATTGTAAGCAAGAAGTGCCGTTTGATCACCATTTGGATTTTTGCAAAAATTCTTAAATGATTCATTTCTTTGTGACGAATTCCCACATTCTTTTTATATAATAATATATATTCTTTTTATATAATAAGATTTTCATATCCTAATTTAGTACGCAATCACGTAACTACAAAAACCACATTACATTTTCGTAATTAAAAGTTTGAAACTTTTTTTGGTTCTCAAACCTGACAGAAAAATTACTAAAGTTAAAATTTTAAATCCTCGTAAACATGGAACTATAAAACGATCGCATAAATCGGTATACCTCAATAAATTGTTTGTCAAGAAAATTTCTGAAATGGTGGCGAAAACTGTTTTTCTTTTTAAGTCTAGAAATTTGTTAAATAATTTAATATATTCTATATATGCAAAACCGCTAAACGATAGAGATATATAAAATAATTAATTTGTATATATAATAGTTTTAAGTTAGGAGTAAAAAATTTGTCAAAAACGTTTTGAAATATCTCGAATGCAAAGGGCTAAATGGACATTAACCAAGTAATTATCATTTATTCAAATTCAATATATTCAACATAAAAAATATACAATACTGGAATTTTAAATTAAAAATTATTTCATATATAAAACTTCGTTCAAATCGAATCCGTGTTAATCAAGAATTGTCCATAAATGGCTTGGTAGGAATTGATTGATAGGAAATGTCTAGACATGTTCAAGCAATAAATAATGGATGACAACGGTTAAAAAGCTTAACGCGAAAAGGCACTCAATCGTCAGGGACATCCAGGGATGAGCTTCTATATGTGTTTTAGCATCGTCTTCGCCATATTTGCCTGGTAAAAATCATCGTGCACGTATAAATATGGCGATGGCGAGTCTATTTCTCTTCCTGAAGGCGACTAACAGTTAAACCGATCTGCGAACCACATAAGGGCAACGCGATGGTGGACCACATAAAAACGACGTAAAACAAGAATCGGCAGTCAATATCTCATAATATCGATTTAAATAATCTCATGATGTAATTATTGTATATTTAACGATAAATGCTGAAAATTTTAATTGATTTATTTTGTTTTATACATTACTTTAAATTCTTGTAATGTATTCTAACTATAATTATAGAAATATAAATTTAAATAAAAACAAGTGGATAACAACACAACATTATAACTTTCATAATGTTTTTGGTCAAAGTACAATATATTAAATGATTTTTTCAATAAAATTTTAAAGTGTATGTTAATTATCTATATATATATATATATATATATATATATATATATATATATATATATATATATATATATATATATATATATATATAATATTTATTTAAAATGAGATATATTTTTTTTAATTACTTTTATTCTTTACAATTAAATTTAAAAATTGCATTTAACACTTAAAAAATAAACACTAAACTAAAAGATAAATATACACATTATGTAAATCAGTCACTATCACTATCATCTTCAGAAGATTCTTCCCTTTCTTCAGTTTTCATTCTAGCAATTATCTCTTTTGCTGGATTAAATACACCCAAAGTTTGTGTGCTACAAACATAACATCTTGTTGTTTTTTTATAATGATTTAAGGCACACACTTCACAAAAATAATGCTTGCATCTGAAATAATAATAATAATATAAATATAAATCAATTAATTCGTAAAATGACTAATAAAAAAAAATACGTAAAAGAAGGAAACATACTTAGTGACTATTGGATCTTTAAAATATTTCCTACATATAAAACATTTGAATGGTAAATGTTCTTCATCACTATGAACTTCATATCGACCATCATCCCCTGAATGATGTGCATTTACAGTTTCTTGTTCTAACTGCCACCCATGTTTATAATCGCTTCGATCATGTAAAAATTTACAACTATCTAAAATTAAGGGAAAAAAATCGTATAATACTCATAAAATATGGAAATAAATATTATTTATATAAAAAATACTAAGAATTTTTTGTCAAAATATAACAGAAATAAAAATATCTTCAAATATATAAAAAAAACTTAACCAAAAATTATTATCATTATAACGTACCTCCAAACCCACAAAATCCAGTTTCTTTGTAATCTTTACAAATATCAGGTTGATAATCCCATCTAAAAAATAAAGAAAAAGAAATAACGTAATTTTTAAACGTGTGGAAAATTCATATTTCAGTTTCTTTTAAAAAAAATTACCTAACTGTAGCACGAAGATTGGTCGGAGCCCTAATTGGACCTTTACGAACTAAACCAGAACTAGCATTACCGGCAGCCGTGTCTTTTTTCTTATAATACATAGCGTAATTATTAATACCGCGATATACCTAAAACAATAAAATATATCTACGTTCCATTTAATAAAAAAAAAAAACATTTCAAAATATAAAAAAATAACATACTTTATCGTCCACTTTTCCTTCCAATTCTTCATTAACGGCGACCGCCTTTTCAAATATTGCTTGAGCGTCACGATCTCTTTCAGTGTCTAGTTCATATGTGGCGGTCGCATTCTGATCTCCGTGAGTCAATTCGGCACCTTTCGATTTATAACTGACGCCGACCTAAAAATATTTTTAAAATCAAAACACAAACAAACGTATAGATTACCAAAATCCAAGAAAATAAAACTATCATTGAAAGAAAATTTATTATTCATACTAAATACCTCACAAAACTAACTATAATTAAGGTAACGTAAACCGATGACTATTTAAAATGTCTTATTATATTTAAAATCTAAAAACGTTAAAGTCGTTTTAGTGGTCCGTAACAACCTTGCATATGGAAATTCCAAACCCGACAACGAGACCTAATTATAAAATGAAATAATATACTTTGGAAAGACTATTTAATACTAAAATAAAATAGAAAATATGTTTTCTCTTAGTTGCAGATTACAGTTCGTCGAATGTCCACGTTATATTAGGATGTGTCGACGTCCGTTACCTGTTATAGCGGTTGTCGTTCGGTTGCGAATCCACAATTTAATAAAAACGATGTCCAATTTCTACAATTAACATTCGTCATCAATATATAGCATACGTTAACTGAAGAATAGAAAAGCAAGGTCGATTACGTGTATTATCTCGATGCGTCGTACAAACGTTAACGATATTGGTTATGTTAATCGCCGAGATAACGCACACGATCGACCGAAACGCGAACGCAGTTACGCTTACCAAATTTCGTTTGTCGTCGTCGGAATCGCGAGAAGCGTTCAACTCTTCAACTTCGTCCGACTGATGGCCGCGTTTGACCGACTTCGTGCTCGACTGAATGTTAGGATTGCTCTTCTTGGGTTTCTTTCGACGCACCACCACCGTCGACTCTTCTTCTGCTCATAAAAAAGAAAAGAAAAAAAAACGTTTCACACAAACGTCAAATGTCCGTCGTTCGTTGACACGAAAGAAAAATACCCGAAGACGACGAAGTCGACTGTCGTCTCCTGCGAGCCGCCGCTCGTCTTCGCGCTTCATGACGAACCGGCGAACCCGATTCCTCGCCGACTTCCGACATCGTCGACCTTCTCGCGCGCTTTAAACGACGCCGACCTCGCAAACGTCACCGATAACGCGTCATTCGAACGACCATTAACCGACGTTCCCGCTTTATCCTTGCCTTTTTAATAATTATTTCTAAATATTTATATACCAATAAAAACAATTATCGTACGCTAATTATATTTTGAAGATGCGTTTAATATAATTAATGACAAAAATAATAATAAAATCTAGAATATATGTATTGTCGCACAAACGAGCGAAAAGAATTAATATTATATATTTAAAAATATGATGAGTAAAAATGAAATTCTAAATTATTTATATAATAAATTTTGAGAACAAAAAAAATTGTTTTTCGATATCTCGAAAAATGCGGGTACGGTCATTAAAAAATATGTTTAGTGCAAGAACGCAGTGTCAAACAGAAGTAGGGGTAGATTGTTGTGTTGTGTTGTTAGTGTGACGTTAGCGAAAGAGCGGTGCGATTTCGCGATGAGCTCCGCCGAACAGGTGTCGAGCAAATCGTGGGAGCTATCGTTATATGAACTGCACAGGACTCCTCAGGAGGCGGTCACCGATGCGACCGAAATAGCGGTGTCACCGCGAAGCCTGCACTCGGAACTCATGTGCCCCATCTGCCTGGACATGCTCAAAAAAACGATGACGACCAAAGAATGCCTGCATCGCTTCTGCTCCGAGTGTATCATCACCGCTCTGCGTTCCGGTAACAAAGAGTGTCCCACCTGCCGTAAGAAGCTCGTATCGAAACGATCGCTTCGACCGGACCCCAACTTTGACCTGTTAATTTCTAAAATATATCCGAGTCGCGACGAGTACGAGGCGCATCAGGAACGCGTTCTCGCCAAACTTAACAAATCTCATTCGCAAGCCGCGCTCGTCAACTCGATCACCGAAGGCATCAAAATTCAATCTCAAAATCGGCCGCAAAGATCTCGGAAAAATCAGGACGACGCTCAAAGCGCAACCGACGGAGGTCAATCTTCGTCGACCGTCAACAAAGACGCGTCTTCAAATCCCCTCGCCAATAATGGCCAGTCGACCTCGAATCCGCCGTCGGTGAGAAGCACTCCGTCGCCGGTCCCTTCCAACGTCAGTTCCGCCTCCAAGAACACCAGTATCACGAAGCGCGCTAAATCGGTGCTCACGTCTGAAAGAAGCGAAGAGAGCGAATCGAGCGAAGCCGATGGAAGGTTTGCAATTTTATGAAACATTGAATCGGTTCTATATTCTAAAATGACATTTTTCACTTCGGAAATATTTTAGAAGTTTAAATATTTGGAAGATGTAAAATTTTTATTTGGAATTATAATAAAAATAAGCCTCACTTCCTTTAACCACCCTACTTTTAGGTTTTTGTCCATTGATCGGGTAAAAAAAGCACGCACCTTTTTAAAAAAAATATTTTTTTATTTTAAGTTTTGTATCAAAAAATTGTTGTAAAACTTAAATTTAAAATATTTTTTATAAGCGGGGGCGGTAAATAGAAATACAAATCTAATTAAATGAATTTATGCAGATATATTTAATATATTCGTTCTATAAATCCTAGTATGATCAATTAATTTTTATAGAATTTTGTTTTTTCAGTTTAAATATTCTTTGTTGTAAACTTTATAGCAAAATTTATATTTTTCAAAAATACAGTGTTAAATATAAAAACCGATTCCATTAATTTAAAGTAAAAAAAAAAATCAACGATCGATATGAATTTTAATAATGTAAAGTTTAAATTAAAGTAGAAGTTATGGATATATAATTAAAATTTTAAATAATTATACTAGATAATATATCACAGTAAAAACAAAGCCAATATTAAAATGTAGTTATTACAAGTGATATGGTTGTCTTATATTTGTTTTATTTTAGAACCGAAGGTGGAGATTCAATGGACACCGATGGCGAGGGAGGTTCTGACACTCTCATGTCTAATGAAATAGAATTAGTATTTAAACCTCATCCGACAGAGATGACAGGAGATAATCAATTAATTAAAGCCCTTAAAGAAAATTCTATTAGATATATTAAAACCACCGCAAATGCTACCGGTATTTTCTTTTTTTATATCTTCTGGACATATTTTTCAAATATAACATGATTCAAAATAACAACTTTTTTTTTAGTGGATCATTTGAGTAAATATTTAGCTATGAGATTAACTTTAGATTTAGACACAGATCTTCCGGATACTGACAAACTTTTGAATTTCTGCATATACGTTGCTCCTCATCCTGGACAACTAGTAGCGCTTTCTGGAAATCAAACATTGAAACAAATTAACGAGAAATTTTGGAGAGTAAGTGTTTAATTTGAACTTTAAATTTTAATAAGAATTTGTACTTTTATTTATTATTAAACTACATGATTAATTTGAAACCAATTTATTTTAGGTAAACAAACCGTTAGAAATATATTATTCCTGGAAGAAAACTTAAAATTTCAAAATTAGAAATTTAAATAATTGTGGAACACAATTAGTTTTTATTGAAAATATAATATACTTGTATAATACATTTATATTATACGTAGCATGTACGAGTTCAATTATTATTGAAGAGTAACTTGGTTCCGATTTTAATGGATGCCATTTATACCAAATTCTATTTTATTACACTCGAATAGCTGTAAGTTAATTAAGAATATTTTCAAAACCACAACTTTGTATATTAATAATAATTTGGAAATTACTGTTAAATGTAAAATATCTTTACAAATTGATACATTTTACATCTGGTGTTTATTCCTGTTGAATAATCGATAAAAATACAGTGCAAGTGCATTTCTACTAATTGTTAACGTATATATTTATATATACAATTTTCATAAACATGCCAGTATGCCCTTGTAATTTTCTAAAATTTACCAGAATTATAAAAGAAATGAAAAAATATTTATACGAATTAAATTTAATAATAAAATCTTTTTTTAATTTCTTTTTTGATGTTTCATCCTTTTACAGTAAAACTCAGAGGTTTCGCACATACACACACACGTGTGTGTATATATATATATATATATATATATATATATACCTAACTCATTTTTACATGGTAGATACGTTTCTAAGCAAACGTGTAAAAAAATCATGCAAATAAATGCATACAATATATGGTACATTTGGGGATATGCTCTATAACTTTGAAAAAATCCTGTTAGATGAAAAGATTCCATACATTTTTCCAAAAAAGCGTGTAAAAAATAATGGAATCCATATTTATAAATCTGTAAATTGATTCTTAAATTGTCATCGAGAGTGAGTGAGTATGCAAGTTTTCTACTCGTTGGGACATCGGAATGTACTCAAAAAATCGATTAAAAATTTCCACCTAGGCAAACAAACTAGTGAAACTTATAAAAATATGTAATAAAAATTTTAGGGATTCTTGCTAGAACAAAAAATTAGTGTAAAAAATATATTAATTTTTATTGGTGAACCGCGTTATTTCAAAATTTTGTGTAAAAAAAGAGTTAGGTGTATGTGTGTATATATATATATATGTAGTGTGTGTGTGTGAATACCTTTTTATTTTAATATAGTATCTATAAAATTTGCATTTTTGACATTTTTACGAAATAAAAATATGAGTCTTTAGTGTAAAAAGTAAAAATTCATTCTTTTGTATTAATAAAAAGGTTATCGACTGATAAAAATATAGTTAGAATAAATCAATAATTGTTCATATGTGTCACATTAAAATAATAAAAGAGAAAATTTTTGAAATAGTCAAAAATTCGTTTTGTGCCTTAATTTGATTTCTTAAAAATTCAAATGTAATGTAAATTTTTATAAATTTATTATTAATCATTTTTTAAAACATGTCAAAAAATTTAGATTGAAAAAAAATATCAGTCTCGCATATTAAATTTTATATTACTTGTTCGGTTAAGATAATAATTCTCGAGCGACAAAAATAGAAATTTGGAAAAAAACTAACGAAGATTGATACATAATACTAATTTAAAAGTGTTTTTTTTTTTTAAAAGAACGATTGGTAGCACTTGGACGATCGTAATCGTCACGTTGGCGACCTCGTCTCGGCCATTTTGGCTAACCTGCGCTCGTCGTCTGCACGTGGTGAGACTCTGCTCGTTCTTTCGTTCGCGTCGCGTTGACGTCTCGTTAACGTTTCGTTCGCATTGCAGGCACCTCGGACGACAAAATGGTGAGCAAAGTGGCGACGGTGAAGAAGCCGCCGGCGGCGGGCGCTAAAAAGAGCCGCGTGGCGACCGCGAAGGGCGGTAAAGGCGGCAAAAGCGGCGCACTCACCACCGGAACCAGAGGTAAACCGGGCAAAGGCAAGCTGCGCGGCAAGGGCATCAAGAAGAAGATCGCTCTCAAATTCGTGGTCGACTGCATGCATCCGGCCGAAGACGCCATTTTCGACGTGGCCAACTTCGAAAAGTACCTCAAGGAGCGCATCAAAGTCAACGGCAAAACCAACAACTTTGGCAACCACGTGCAGGTTTCGCGCGACAAAAACAAGATCGTTCTTAACTCCGGTAAATAATTGTCGATTATTTTTTTTAGTCATCGTGTTCCGTCGACTTGTACAAAATAATAATTACTTAAATAATATTTTATAGGAATCGACGTCGCGCAGATAATTCTCTTACAATATTTTTACACTTATTACTTTTTTTTTGCAGACGTTCCCTTCTCCAAAAGATATCTAAAATATTTATCAAAAAGATACTTGAAAAAGAACAATCTCAGAGATTGGTTAAGAGTGGTCGCCTCCCTTAAAGACACTTACGAACTTAGGTACTTCAATATTAATGCGGGCAGCGATAACGAAGACAATGAAGAATAATATGTATATTTAAATTGCGCTATATTTTTTACCTATTATCAAATGTAAGAACCGAAGATGTGCTGATACATAAAGAGGAGTGTTAACCGCAATCTACTGCGTTTTCATTTATTTTTGTCATTAGTTTAAATTTTCGCAAACCCTAACGCTACGAACTGTGAGTTGAACGAATAAAAAGAAAATCGGCGAGAACGGTAACAAACTTTTAAATGGAACGGCGCTTACGCCACAATATAACTTCTGTGTATCTTCATTGTATAAAAAATAGTTTTGCATATGCCTATTTGTTATAAATGTTAGTTTTTTTTATACTGTTTATTCGCACTAAAAAAAAAGCTGTGTTAATTCATAATATTAAGTTTTTATCGTATTGGGTTACGCTACTCGCTACTGATTTTTTTTAATATAATCAGATTGTTACGGCTAATAATAATTGTATTATTTTTAATAAACTTAACCTAAAATAATACAATCACTAAAATATTTCTAATACATATGGAAAAGAATTATTAACAGTTTCGCTACTAATAACGGTTAAGTTTAATGTTAGAAAAACGGAATAGAAGTGGCGACAATTCTGCTTGAGGGGGTGTCAAACGATATTTCACTTTTCATTATTTCAAGTATTTTAAAAAGAATTTGTGATTCTTAACCCTTTGCGCTCTGCACTATTTTGCACGTGGGCTACTTGATGCTAATTTGTGATTTAACCGTGCGCTTACAGACCTCTACTATTTCGCATAGTTTTGGAACCGCTTAACGTATTATAATGATATTGTACTTTTCTAAATCGGTCGAAATCAAAAAATGCATATTTGCCAAAAATAAGTGTTTCATTTTTTATAATATTTTACAGTATGATATAATTCGAAATACTTTCCTACGTACATTACAGGATTATTTGAACATGTTTTATAATAATAATTTGTTTGACGCCTGCCACTCGGTGTTTTTTTGTCAGAACAAACTATGCAATCCCGTTTTCTATGCCCAATATCAATAATATGTAGTTTATTATCTAATCTATTGTCTGTAAAAAATGTGGATGGACGCATCCTTGACTTAAAAACTATCTCTCAGTTGGTCGATTTGTGTCTTGATAAATTTTTGGTGCGTCATTGGCTTTTGATTATTTGTTTTATTTGAGATTTGGTAAATAATATAACAATTTATTTACGCACATTACCAACCCTCAAAAAAATAATTTTCTCCATCATTTCAACGACTTCTTTAGAATAATTTTCCATATTCGCCATATATTCTAACACCATTTCAGGTTTGTTGACTATTGTAACATTTCTATCTATCAAGATTAGACTTGTATAAACACGTTCGGGTCGCTCCCGATCGGCAAGAACACACCATCGCAATGTAATTTGTATCTTAGTAAATTTACTATATTTTGATTTAATTTCTTGTGCCATTTAAAAAGAAGACTTCAGGGAAATATACTTGTCTCAAAAAGTAGCGCCGGAATAACTTAATTCACCGTAATTAGTAATAAACTTAGATATCCCCTGAGAGGGGACGACAGAGCGAGCGGCAAAGGGTTAAAATATATAATATCTAAACATTATAATATTAATAAACAAGAAAAAGAAGAAATAATAGAAGTGCATTGTTTGTAATTTTTTATTGTCAATTTTTTTTAACTTTTTTAAATATATAAATTTATTATATAAGTTTATATTTACAACATAATAAGGGCTGAGTCAAAAGTAGAACTCTACATAATTAAAAGTTTTTAACAAATAAATCTATTCAATTGTATATATATGAGTGAGTTTCGATTTTTCGTGCTCGAATCGGTAACAAATGTTGACTATAATAATAGTGGTAGAAAATTTAGTGCCTAAACTAATGCGTAAAAATTTATTAATGCTAAAAGTTGCACTTTAATGGCCTGCAGCGATTTCCTTCATTCTATTGAGTGCCGATCCGGCTTTAAACCATGTAATTTGCTGATCGTTCATTGTATGATTTAAAGTTATTTTCTCGACTTTGCCATCGGATTGTTTGATTTCTGCTTGTAAAGGCTATATAAATATAAAAAGAAAAATATATATTTAAATACGTATTTCAAAACATATGATAGATATTTATGGCTGAACTTACTTTTCCTGGAGCAAGATTTGCTAAACCGAGAAGAGAAATTTTAGAATCAGGTTGCACTTTGTCATAATCTGAGGAGTTTGCAAAAGTTAACGGGAGCATTCCTTGTTTTTTCAAATTAGTTTCGTGGATTCTGTAAAATGAAAAAAATTAAAATAAATTTAGATAAGCCTTAATAAATATATATATAAGGTGGTCAATATTATATATTTATTAACCTTGCAAAAGATTTGACAATAATGGCTCTTCCGCCAAGATGTCTGGGTTCAAGAGCAGCGTGTTCCCTAGAACTGCCCTCTCCATAATTTTCATCTCCTACAGCGACCCATTGGATACCAGCTGCTTTATATTGACGTGCCACATCAGGAACACCGCCCCATTCCTTAGTTACTTGGTTCTTAACCTTATTCATTTCGTTATTTTCGTAATTAACGGCGCTTTAAAAAATACATTTTCTATTTATATGTTGTAAAATTAAACTAAAAAATAAATAAATTCAAAATTATAAATACCCAATGAACATATTGTTAGAAATATTATCTAAATGTCCTCTATATTTAAGCCATGGCCCAGCAGCTGAAATATGATCGGTCGTACATTTGCCTTTAACTTTGATTAACACAACTAAATCAGTCAAATCCTTTCCATCCCACTTCTTGAAAGGTTCTAATAATTGCAAACGTTGGGATTTTGAATCGACGTCAACTTTAACACCTAAAATATTTATTAAAATGTCTGTTAAGTTTCTTAAATTAAGAAAAAAATGTTCAAATTAAATTAATAATCTGACTGCAAATTATATAACTAGTCATTCTGTTTATCCAATAATCCGTTTTTAGGCTCAGTATTGTTCGTTCGTTAGTTAAAAATAATGAAGTTATTTCATTAACACGATTGCTACCACACATGGCTCATATTTGAAACAATGACATAGGCATAGTCATTGTATAATTTCTCGTCGAGATTTATAGCAAATTCCATTAATATTAAATAGTGATCTATTGGATGCTATAAACTCACATTTGTGCCGTGTGACAAAAGCATGTTAAATACTAATATTCAAAATTTTAAATTTTACCGCTTCCATCAGATGGTGGCGACTGGTAAGTATCTTGTCCTGGATCGAAACCGCGAGCAGGTAATTCTGCAGCGAACGGATCAGATAGTTTGAATTTTTCTCCACCGGCACCAGTCAATTGGTCTTTAAGCGGGTTAAAATCGAGACGTCCTTAAAAAAAATAAACATTATTTAAATATATTTAAAGTGTATTTAAATATATTATTTATATTAGATAAAAAGTAAACCTGCTATAGAAAGAGCGGTAACAAGCTCAGGACTGGTGACAAAAGCGTGTGTAGCGGGATTAGCATCGTTTCTACCAGTGAAATTTCTGTTATATGAAGTAACGATAGTATTTTTTTCACCTTTTTTAGTATCCCGTCGATCCCACTGACCAATACAAGGTCCACATGCATTGGCCAACACCTTTATAAATATAATACAATAATTTAATACAAAATAGATAGCTAAAAAAATATATGTTCAAAATTGAAATTTTTGTACAGTGCCACCAAAATCTCTTAAAGTTTTAGCAATTCCATCTCGTTCGATAGTAGCACGAATTTGTTCAGATCCAGGGGTAACATTGAATGGAATTTTAGATTTTACTCCATGTCTCATCGCCTACAAATATAAATATTTTTTTAAACACATTATATATATATATATATATATATATATATATATATATATATTTAAAAAAGAAAAGTAATATACTTCTTTCACAATGCTAGCACATCTACCCATATCTTCGTAAGAGGAATTAGTACAAGAACCAATAAGTCCCACTTTAATTTCATTTGGCCAATTATTCTTCTTAGCTGTTTCTCCAAGTTTAGAAATAGGATGTGCCAAATCAGGGGTGAAAGGTCCATTGACATGAGGTTCAAGAGTTGAAAGATCAAGTTCGATAAGCTAAGAAAATGAAACAAAAAATAGAATAGTGTCTAAGAAAAAAAAAATTCATAAACATAAAAGAAACCTGATCGTAAGGAGCATCAGAGTCTGGTGTTAAAAGATTCTTATATTTATTAGCTTCCTGAGCAACTTCTTTCCTATTTGTAGCCTGAAGATATTTCTCCATTCTAGAGTTGTATGGGAAAATCTAAATAAATAAGAATAGTTATAATAAAATTGTAATAATTATTGTATATATAAAATAGTTAAAAATACATACGCTGGTGGTAGCACCAATTTCTGCGCCCATATTGCAAATAGTCGCCATGCCAGTACAAGAGATAGAATCTACACCGGGACCATGATATTCAACAATAGCACCTGTGCCACCCTTAACTGTTAAGATTCCAGCGACTTTAAGGATAACATCTTTGGGACTTGTCCATCCTTGAAGTTTACCTGTAATAATAAATATTCACATGATGTATACACAGCAAACAAACACACACATATGTGTGTGAGTATAAAATATTTGCACCTTGTGCCTGTTCCGAAATTTCAACATGTTAACAAAACTAATAATTATTATTCAACTTTATTTTGAAATAGAAAAATATATAATAAATTCGTTTTTAATTTTTCTATTGCAACATCTGAATTTATTTAAATAATATATAATACATTAAAACTTAATTATACTATCAATTTAATGAAAAACTATTTTTGAATATATTTCTATTAAATACAAAATACCATTATATGATATTGTTATCTTTAAATTATTTATTTTTTTAATAAAATAACTACTATAAAAAAGAAATATTTTTAAAGAAGTTAATTACGCATAATTCAACACTATTTTGAAATTTATAACGTTATCATTTAAATTATTAGTCATTTTAAGTGTTTGCCTTATATGATCGTTTTAAATTTGCCACAACGTATATATAACCAACACAAAAATATAATAATAAAATAGAAGTAATATTTTAATGCTGTGGAGATAAGTTGTAAGTATAAATTATATGGTTAAATTTGCACACATACTTTTATGCATAAAAGAAACAGCAACATACACACATATATATATGGTGTGATATGTAATATAATTTTCTAAGAGTAAACATATTAAAAAAAAAAACAACGTTTCAAAATATGCTTAAACAGTTTGAAATCAAATTTTAAGAAAAAAAATTATTCAACACCATAATATATAAAAATACAAACATATTTATATTTATAATTTTATATTATAAAATAATATGTTTTAGATTACTATGTATTTTTAATATGAAGCATGGCTTTTAACTCTACAGTTTGTGCAGTTTTGCAAAGAAACGAAATTAAATATACGACTTTTATATATGCGAAATTAAATATCAAATAAATAAATATACTAACAAACATGAGTACATTATTTGTTTGGTGTTTAGATGATTGACAGTCATAAACGGATATATCACATTCAAGTTATCAGATGTCAATAAATTCTTGTTAGAACGTGAATTGGTGATTCATAAAGATTAAAATATTTAATTTGTAATTATTTTACTTTACTCAAAATACAGATCCTGATAGATCAAAAACTTGTTTGTATATCAAAAAAGAAAGTTTAAAAACAACTAGATATTTTTTTTTTATATAAAATTATCATCACAAAAATATGTTATATTGAATTAAACGAAAAATATCAAACCTAGAAAAATGACATGTGTTCAAGATAATTTAAATCATAAAAAGTAAAAAATGAGATAATTTTTCATAATGAATTTTACTTATTTAATACAAATATGTAACAAAATTTATTCACTCGATTATGATAACATTAAAAAGAGCAAGTATAGATATATATTTATAATCTCCAATCATACTTCATTTGAAGGTTTCTTTTTTAGTTCATTGTAGTGAGGCTTAGATAATATTCAAAACCGATTACATGTAAACACATACGCATATTATATATATATATATATATATATATATATATATATATATAAAATATGCGTGTTTGTGTACGTTAACTAAAAATTTCAACATTCTGATAACAAGGTTATTTGCATTCATTATTATGAATATAAAAAAAATTGTGTTCTTCAGTATTAAATTCGAAATATAAATATGTGACAAAACAAATCAACAGATAACACTGTCATATAAGCAAATCTACGATTCCATAGCTTATAATTATTCTGATAAATAAACGTACGAATATCCTTAAATAAAACGCACTCACCTGTTAACTTAACACCAATAACGTTAGGACACTTCAATTCCCATGGAATATTAGCCATAACATCTACAGCATCAGCTCCACCAACACCTTAAAAATTAACTTCATTAATATTGCTAAAACGGAATGTCAACTTAATTATCATGACTATGCTATATTATTACCAATGCATAAGCAACCCAAACCGCCGCCGTTTGGAGTGTGCGAATCAGTACCGATCATTAAAAGTCCAGGAAAAGCGTAGTTTTCTAAAATAATTTGATGAATAATTCCGGAACCGGGTTTCCAGAAACCGACTCCATATTTAGCTCCGGCAGTTTGAAGAAAACTGTATACTTCGCGATTGATATCTTTAGCACGATCCAAATCCTGTTCGCCACCAATTTGTGCCTCAATCAAGTGATCACAATGAATCGTGGAAGGTACGGCAACTTTGGGCAAACCGGATGAAATAAACTGAAGCATGGCCATTTGGGCGGTCGCATCTTGCATAGCTACTCGATCGGGTCTTAATCGAAGATAACTAGTACCTCGTTGAATTTCCTATCGAAAATATTAAATAATATCAAAGACACATTTATACATAATTTATTTATCAATTATTTCAAATTAGTTAATAAGGAATATAAAAGATAATGCAATTTAATAAAATATTTTATATTTCAATAAGTTTTATATTTTATTATAATAAAATTCCATTATACGAGTATGTTAATATTTAAATATTCTTAATTTTCAAGCTTTACGAAATTAAATATTATATATATTTTTTAATTTTATGTTGAATAATATATTGTTGTACTCATTTTATTAATGTTAACGATAATTATTTAGAAAAAGAGAAATATAAAAAAAATATTTACCTGTCCCTGCGGATCGTCTAAATGTGAATATAAAACTTTCTCGGAGAGCGTCATTCCACGATTGAGACGCTTTTTAATAACCTCCAAGTTTTTCGATAGTTTTTCATAAGGTAGGTACGAGTTTTTGTCGAACTTAGACATAGCCACCTGTAGAAATACGTAATCTTTACTTTTCATACAAAAACAAACATCATACAACTGAACATTACATGTATCTATACTGTAATTGCTCGCTAGTCTGCAAGTAAATTGATAGAACGCAATAATTATTACGATTGAGTATATTTCCAACAAAAATTTGTTCGTATGACAATATTGAATATAAATTCACGTTCATGTTAAAAAAAAATAACTTAATCGCAAAACTACGGAGTTTTTATAAAACGAATTACGATTCAAAAATTGAATGAACAATCAATCATATAGTACTACAAACAACTCTCTGGCTCATTAAATATGACTCGAGCAATTATTGCATTCCATATATAAATATAATTTGAAGTAAATATGCATAACTGAAAATAAATTCTATTAAATTTTATATTTGTCACGCAAAAAATAAAATAATCGAATTAATATCGTGAGAAATTACTGCTATTTATTACGCGAAATTGGGTAACATAAAACGAACAAGCAAAAGAAACCAAGATTTAAATTACACATTAATAATATTATAAATTTAAGAAGGCTGAAAGTCATCAAGAATCATATATTTGGAAACGAAATTCTATTTGCAGCGGTACAAGACCGACATAACTATAGCCAAATGTCAAGTTATGTAACAGTTTTGTTCATAGAGTAAAAAGAAGACGCGAAGAGAACGAACTTGGGCAGCGGCCGCCGTCAACGGAGACAAGCTGAAGCATCTTCGTTGGATATCGGAAAGGAGTGCCACGCTCAATTGAGTACCCTGAAAAGAAAAAACATAATAATCGTAAAAACTAAAACGTATTGTATCAAAAAAGAATACATATGATGTTATGCAATAGCGGTTGACATTGTACTTGTGGAACGTGTCCAAAGCAAATCTACGATCTGCATTCATTATCAGAAAACGATCGTATCTATTTCTGGACAACGTCGATATTAACGCGATGTTATATTAAAAAGGACATATTTAAACAAACGATGATTATAAAAATTACATAAAAGAGATAAAACGTAGATTTTAAACTGTATAAAAATATTAATATACTATTCATTTTCAATATTATAACAACGTAAAAATCTATTTTTATATAATATTTACGTAGATTAAAAGGAAAATAGAAACACGCACAATATATAAATTGTTATATCGCAACATGATCGGTACCCGTTTTCATTATATTTATTTATTAAAATAAATGATAATTATATATATATATATATATATATATATATATATAAAAACAAAAAGTAGTTTCCAAAAGACTGGCGTTTTTACTAAGGAAAGATTTCGAGACAGTGTAACATTTATTTCCATATAATTAATTTTTATAATTACAAAACAATTTTTAATAATTCTAGACAATGATATGAAGAAAAAAATCAAAAATGCTAAAAATTAAAAAAAGTTATGCACACACACACACACACACATATATATATATATATATATATATATATATATATATATATATATATATATATAAATGAAGAGTAATAAAATAAATATATTGTAAGTAAGAAAGCATGTACCGATTTTGATATTTTTATAAGACAGTTTATATTGGTATGTCGTGCAAAAAAATAACCCAAATTAACATGCACATATGGAAAAGTGATGATTTGGTTACTAGATATAAACAATGGCGTATTCGATGAAATTAAAATATATTTATATGTGAAAATGCTTGTAGTTTTAATAAAAGACACGAAATATTATTGGAAACGTTGACGAGGAAGAAGCGCCAGAAGGATAAACAGGACCGAACATTCAGTCATTTATAAAAAGTATTAAATAGTATATGGTATATATAGAAAAAAAAAATATATATATAATAAACGTACGACGTGTCGACGGCGATGCAGTGCTCTGACGCAGTGCGCCATCTTAACGTTAGACGAAAACTGATAAAGATATATAAATACTATTCAGCCACAAACTAAGGCGACGGCAAAAAAATTGCGTCGCCTCCACCCAAACAAACGACACCGTTCGAATTCGAACGTGTGACTGCGCTCACAGTCGATCTATCCCCTCTCCCTATTTTAAAACTCACAACGAAATTGCCAACCTCAAAAAAAAAATACAACAGAAATTTATGATAAATTCAATATTTTCTTATATAATCGACAAGTTTCCCCCGCTATAAACATTTTTAAATCGTTCAGTATTTTTATTCGGCTGGATAAAAATCAATTATAAATTTTCTATTATAATACTATTAATAATTTGCAGTCGGCAATAAAATATTTCATTTATTTACGCCTAACATGTGAAAAAACTCATATGTTTGAAGACCTTATTTTTATACTATTCAAAAGATTAATAAAATTAAAGCGACTAATTTGTTTACATTAAAAACATGTACAATGAAATATTGATAAAAAAAATATTTTTCTTATGGCGCTCAAAAAGAACAGACACCTTCAATAAAACACAAAATTTACTTTTATATAATAAATTCATATAAATATTTTTTTTATAAAATCTTTAAATTAGACCTTCTATTACCAAGTTATCATAAATTACTCATAATTTTCCATTGGCCTTTAAATTACACTTTTGTAATATTAAATAATGAAAACTTTGTAGTTAATTTTGAATACTAAAATTCTGATATTAAAATTCATCTTATATGTTATAACTGATTTATGTCTCAATAAAACTCTTCAATGAGAATAAAAAAAAATAAATGTTAAAACATATTTTATTTCAACTAATAATAACAAAATACAGTTTAATTGGTTAAAAATTAAGAGTAAAAATTCCTAATGAAAAATGTATACATAATAATAAATAGCATTACTCCCAACCTTTCGTTACATTTAAATGTCCTAAAACATCTTCTAAATAATAATTCTTCTTCTTAAATTTATTTCTAGCAGAGTTAACAATATTATTATAACTTTTTAAAGATTTTTCAGTTACTTTTGTATGACCATGACATTCCTCCTGCAAATAAAATAAATAAATACAATATAAATATTGCTAACTATTTTTCAAATCTGTATAGTGTTTTACAACGCAAAATTATTAGTCATGTAAATTAATTAAATAAAACTATACTAATGTAAAAAGAAAAAGTTTATAGAAATAAATTAAATGTATATCACGAATAATTTGATATTTTTTATTTATATTATTTACATTTACTGAAGGTGAACAATTATAAAATCAATAAGAGCAATTGAGAACGATATTTTGATTTTACAAAATTGATTATGATATATAAAGTCCACAACAATATGTGGTATCAAAAATTTAAAAATACTATAAACAAAAGATGTAAAAACATCATAAAACTAGGTAAAAATATCTAGTTTTAATCGTTAATGAAAGCTGTATATAGCTCATTAGAACCGCATTTGTACACAAATATCTTACCATTTATCTTATTTGAAGCCACATTAGAAGTTTCAGATCGTATACAAACAAAATAAAAAGTTTGTAATCTAAAAATGGTGATTATTAAGAAAGTCAGGAAAAGATAGTAATTTCAAAATTAATTATATTGAAAAAAAAATCATTTGCAAGAATCATAAGAGATCATTAAATAAAATAAAATGAAATGTAAAATATTCAACATTTGAAAATATATATATATATACAAATATGTACATTCTCTAAGTTAAATAATTTCAACAGTAATTCTTAGATCTGAATTAGATGATGCACTCTGAAGAAAATGATAAAATACTCAAAATAGCTCTATAGATATATTTACAAAAATTCTGCTAGATATCACTAATGCAAGATGTACAATTAAAGAGAAAAAAAAAAGAAGTTTAAGTGTAAAAGAAAACGTATTTAAAAATGAATAAAAAAGAAGAAAATATGAAAGTACAAAAAAAGGATATAATTGTACCTCGGTGAGATAAGGATGTCTCAAGTAAAGCATGTTGGCTTGTTCAATTTCGAATGCGTTTCGAAGACGTCTTAAATGAACGGGCAGCACATCTTTAACGAGACGATGTTTCCCGTGAAGAATATTTCCATTCGGCATGTAATTCTTGCGCAACAATAACAAACCCAGTCTCATTTCGACGATTCAACGTCACTTCATATATATATATATATATATATATATAACCTCAAAATGATACGAAACATTCGCATCGAACTTGGTAATGGCCGACAATTAGGATGGGTACGTTAAAACGAAATGTATTACAACATGACGTCACAAGTCCGTTAAATAAAAAACAATTTTGTGATGGTTGTACTAAGTACAGTCAACTCTCATATAACGCGGTGAGTGCGTGCCGCGTTGTATGGAAATCGCGCTATAAGAAACATAGAATTAGTACAAATCACATCATTCGTACCGCATTATATGGAAACCAATAAATACAAAAGACGTGATAAATTATAAATTATTTTTATTGAATTGAAGAGTTCATATAAGAATATAATAAAAAAAATATTGAACAATGTATTATAAGCAAAATAATGTACATTTTATTAATTATTTTATGACAACATGTTTGTCATCGAGTTTAAATAAATAAAATAAGCAATTTCTAGGACAATAAAATAAGCAATTTCTCGCATATAATGCAAATTTAATGCCGTCCACCAAGTGATACAAATAAAAAAAAATAATACGATAAAGGTTAAAACCTTTTACAATATCTAGTTACTATAGTTATTCATAGGTTCCGCAGAAGGAACTTATGGGATGCTGTTGAACGGAAACCGCGGTGTAAGAGTACCACATTACAGGAGGCATTATAGGAGGGCTATCGTAATTTCAGCTCCGCGTTATATGGAAATTGTATTTGCTTTATAAAACAAGACATTTATTGCTCCTTTTAAACGGCTCGAACATTTTTTTTTATTATTATAGTAGAACATTATACAATGTATACAAAGTTATTAAATATTTATTAATGTTTGAAACAAATGATATTGAAATCGAATAAAATGTTTATTAACATCATTGTAAGTTAACTTGAAATAATTATCAATATCAAGAGTTTTTGTATTTCTGGAATTGTTTCGAATTCTTTAAATTTAAAGTAAATTTGTCCATTAGAGACTAAAAATTTTTATAAAAGTTAATTGTTAATTTAATTTTATCTTTTTTTGTCATGGAAATCTTAATTTGTCAAAAATTTACTTGTGCTTAGAAAATATTTATACACATACGAAATAATGTTTTAAATTAAAAATTTATGATTTAGGTTTGAAAGCTTTATTTATATCAAACATTAAAAATACTTCTTTATTAGCACCCAGTACTTTCACATATAATTCATTTAAGAGATTTAACATTTAACACAAGTCAGGATAGCAGAAAAACATGAATTTTGGAAAAATATTTTATTCGATTACAATAAACATTTTATAACTTTGTATCCACTATATAATGTTTCATTATAATAAAAATAAATTACTTGAGCTGTTTAAAATTTGTATTTCGTTAAAAGAAATCAAAAACAGACAGATTTTTCTTTAATGGACTTCAACGTCAGATGTTATAAGTATAGTTTTAGCGGACTACTAAGATACTCTCCCCTACTTTTCCAGCCATTATTTGGATTAAACAGAACGTTTCGTCTCTGATAAGATCAGTCAAAACAAAAGCCATCCTCCTTATTTATAATCAAATTGCTACTCTATTTTTTTCTTTTCGATTAACTTGTTTTTATTTAAATTCCATACAATTAATAACTTTGACATTGATGATAGCTAAACATATATGTAAATAACAACGACGTATAAAAGTTCTAATTACATATTTGTATAAATCGATTCAAATATTTACGACAATGAATGCATTTCAAAGTTCTCGATAAAAAACTAAAATATTTTTTTTTGTAAATCTTAAAAAATATTTAAGGATTAAAAAATGAATAAATATTTTAAAAATCAAATGTGTCAAAAAATATTTGATAATAATAAAAACTATCCAATATTAAAAAAAATGATATGATTTTTTTTGTAATATAATTTTTTTCATTATAAAATTTTTTTATGTAATTAATTTCAACGAATAAACTTTTTAAAACTTTTCAAAATATATGTTAAAGAAAATATAATAAAATTTATTTTTACTTCTCTTATCAGCATATTTAAAAAAAGAATAGCAATATTTTTTCCCCTTTGTTTTTTTTTTTTTTATATAATATCAGATAATTGATAATACGGGCTATTCGCTATTAGTCTTGCTTTAGAGTATTGCGTTGCATAAAGTTTTATTCCACAACATCGACTTATTTAGGTAAAGTAAAAACATACTAAATAATTATACATTCATTTATACATGATTATGCTTTTTCAAAAGTAATATTTTTTAGGTTAATAAACATTTTATTCGATATAATGTATTCAACTAGTTTGAACACGAAATATTTTAAGTATGATTATGAAGCCACTTATCCGTCTCCCAAACTAATCGGCGTTTTTAGCGTAAATGGAAACCAAGAATTGGAAGAAAATATTTCTCAACTAAGATATGTCGCGGTGAAACCGGGGCCCACACACCTGAATCTGGATTTTGGTAGCGATGATGTAGTATTAAAACATTTAAAAACAAAGCAGTTTCCATTTTTTCATTATTTGCAAAATCACAAACAGTTTGTGAGGAACATTGAAAGTTCAGACTTAAACAAATGCGGCTTCATTTTGGGAAGGTCTCTCTTGGTGAACTTGTCAGATATAGTATATTCAAATGCTACACAAGTAATAATTTGTGCGCATTTATTAAATGGAGCAATTTATATTTATATTAAGGATAAATATAAGAATAGGGTACAGAGTAATTATTTTGGTCATAAATTTCGCCAATATATGTTGAGCAGTAAGTACATTCATTATCTTTAAATTTTAAAATATAAAAATTCTAATCATCACTCCTAATTATGATTTTTTTCTATCAATATAAATATTATCATTCTATTGATTACACGTCATTTCAGTACAATTATATTCGTTAAGAAATTTTGTTTTTAGAGAATTTAACTGATTCTCCAGATGTGGATTCTATCGTTAATGAAGACGAAGAATTTGTAGGAGTTTATGAAATTAATTTAAATCGCCATAAAATACTCTACAGGGCAGAGTTTAATGGAATTTTACCATGTGTTTCTGATACAGAAATAGCAGATAATTTAAATGAAGATGCAATTGTCCAAGAACTAAAACGAAGAGAATTTGTTTCTTTAAAAACATCTTTTAAAACTGATGACACTGTAGCATTTAGGTCTTGATATATATATATATATATATATATATATATATATATATATATATATATATATATATATATATATATATATATACATATATATATATATATATACATATATATATACATATATATATATATATATATATATATATATATATATATATATATATATGTATGTATATGTACTATATTTATTCAATTTATTGTTTTAAATTTTATTGTATTTAGACAACATAAAAGTCGAAATATGAGAGTACAAGCCTATTATGGATGTAACGAAAGATTTTATATTGGTTATAAAGATAAAAATAATGTAATTTACGAAATTAAAGAATATAGTGCTAAAGATATGGAAAATATGGGAAAGGTGAAACTTAATATTTATTAAATCTTGATAATTCTTTTTTTTCTAATTTATATGTTGTTTGTTTCGTAGGATTTTTGGGAAATGAATGTAGTAATTAATTTTACAGAACATTTTTTTACTTTTGTTAAAAAATGTTTTGCTGAGAAAATCGGAAGAGGATGTGATCTTAAAAAATTGCCAGAAATGAAGTTATATTTCAAAAAACAACGGGGTAAACCTTTAGTTATGTGTGAACCACCTGCAAATATTGAATACGAATGGGTTCCCAAATGGTACTGCGAAAATATTAATAACTGAAGATTAAAAAATATATAAATTAACATTTTTGTACTCGTTTTAAAAATAAAGAGTGTACTATAATAAAATTGAAGCGTATCTATATTTATTTTATCAATGATATAGGGAATGGTATCTAGCGTTTTTCTGGACAACTGTAAGCTGAAATCATTTTAGAGAAAACAACATATATTTGGTTTAACATACAAAACAACAAAGTAAACGTTAAATCAATAAACTAATAAGTTCTTGCTTCATGAAATTTGGAAGTCAAAACCGTTATAAACCAGGACCATATTTATCATTAAATTAAATATTTTCACTAGATTTATGTTATCATTTTACCGAATATATGCCCAATAAACTGATTCGTTGCTTTAAACTTGTTTACTATACAAAGATTTATTGAAACAATTTGTAGCAATAAAAAATAATTACCGAAAGTGGCAAAAGGTGGTTGTGGCAGTTTTTTAACAGTACAAGTCTTAACAAAAATAAAAAGTTTTATTCTTAGTTTAATGTTAATTTATTGGAGTTAAAAGTGCCACTCATAAGCGGCTCATTTTATAAATAAAACATTTTGTTTAATAATACGAAATTCAGGGTAGATACAACGAACTGGTTAGCCAGAAAACGTCAAGATCTATATCTTGGACAGTACAGATATTTTTCAATATTTTATGTTTTGCGGGAATGAGTGCGTGGTTTTTGTATAAAGATAACGGTTGAAATTTAAAATCATTAATTCAAATTTCCATTGCCAAAAGTTAATAACTAAATATCAAAAATTGAAAATTATTAACGAAAAAAGATTTATCAAAATCAATAACAAATTCTACTATAGGTTTATTTAAGCAAAAAACTTAGGAAGTAAAATATTAAGTCATTAAAATTAATATAATATGTACAAAATATAGAAAATACATAAATAAAAATGAGGTAGAAACTTAGAAAATCCAAATTTAAACACATAAAATGTATAGAAAAATACATAAATAAAATAAAACTTCATTCTATATTAAGATTTGTATTTGTTTTTTTAAAGTGGTCATTTGACTGCTAACAGTTGGAATAGGTTTATATTAAATGTCAGTAGGTTTATAGTTAAAATTGTTGACTTTAAAGTCAACAATTTTAACTATAAACCTATACATAAAAAATAAATTATACATTTTAATGTATAATTTATTAATCTTATCTAGGAACACTAGTAGTCATTATAACGTCACAATATATTTGTCTCTTTTTTACTTGGATTTTTTATTCCTATATTATGCAAAACAAAAACTGTTATATATATATATATATATATATATATATATATATATATATATATATATATATATATATATATATATATATATATATAAATCAAGCAAATTTCTTAATTATTTTTCAAATAAAAATTTACTGAGAAAATCTTATTATGAAATCAGAAAGGATACTCAGAACATGGTTCTATTAAAAAAGACAAAAATTTAAATAGTTTGACGGTGAAAAATATAAATTAAAAATTAAAGAATATGAAGACTATTGAAGACTGAACTGATTCACTTTTCATTCTGGATTGTTTCATTAAATATTGTAATTAGAACGTATATAATTTAATTATATATTTAAATAACATAAATATATTTTTAAACTATGTGGCATATATTAGATCGTAATGCTGTTTTAAATTTTGAAAGTAAATAAAATTTATTGCTATATTGCTTTCTAAATTTTTTGGAATCGACTTTACAAAATCAATTTTAAAAAGGTTTTTTTTTTAATGGTCATCATGAAGTCTATTAGGCATTTTTACTAGAATTTTATTAAAAAAATGATTTTCATTTCTTATCAAAATATTTATGAATTGTTGTATGTGAGTCATACATATTATCATTTTTACTTTTTGAAGATTAAGTTATAGATTGCGGATTTTAAAAGTAATACACGAATTATATATATAATTAAAATATTTCTAATAAATTTACTTTTCCAAACGTGATATTTTACAGGTCAATTGGCATTTCATTTGACAAAATGTATTCTGCCAGATTTAATACGAAAGGTTATATATACGATTATAAGACTGATTATCCGTGTCCAAAATTAATTGGTACATTTAGTGTGAACGAAAACCAAGAATTGGAAGAAAATATTTCCCAATTAAGATATGTCATGGTAAAACCGGGACCTACACATATGAACTTAAATCATGGCAGCGATAACACTGTTAAAGAAAAACTAGAAACAAAACAATTTCCATTTTTTCATTATTTGCAAAATCACAAACAATTTGTGAGGAACATTGAAAGTTCAGAATTAAGCAAATGCGGCTTCATTTTGGGACGGTCTCTCTTGGTGAACTTGTCAGATATAGTATATTCAAATGCTACACAAGTAATAATTTGTGCGCATTTATTAAATGGAGCAATTTATATATATATTAAGGATAAAACCCAATTTTCTCCAAATAATGAAACATATACCGGTCATAAATTTCGCCAATATATGTTGAGCAGTAAGTACATTATCTTTAAATTTTAAAATATAAAAATTCTAATCATCACTCCTAATTATGATTTTTTTCTATCAATATAAATATTATCATTCTATTGATTACACGTCATTTCAGTACAATTATATTCGTTAAGAAATTTTGTTTTTAGAGAATTTAACTGATTCTCCAGATGTGGATTCTATCGTTAATGAAGACGAAGAATTTGTAGGAGTTTATGAAATTAATTTAAATCGCCATAAAATACTCTACAGGGCAGAGTTTAATGGAATTTTACCATGTGTTTCTGATACAGAAATAGCAGATAATTTAAATGAAGATGCAATTGTCCAAGAACTAAAACGAAGAGAATTTGTTTCTTTAAAAACATCTTTTAAAACTGATGACACTGTAGCATTTAGGTCTTGATATATATATATATATATATATATATATATATATATATATATATATATATATATATATATATATATATATATATATATATATATACATATATATATATATATACATATATATATATATACATATATATATACATATATATATATATATATATATATATATATATATATATATATATGTATGTATATGTACTATATTTATTCAATTTATTGTTTTAAATTTTATTGTATTTAGACAACATAAAAGTCGAAATATGAGAGTACAAGCCTATTATGGATGTAACGAAAGATTTTATATTGGTTATAAGGATGAAAATAATGTAATTTACGAAATTAAAGAATATAGCGCTAAAGATATGGAAAATATGGGAAAGGTGAAACTTTTAATTTTTATTAAATCTTGATAATCCTTTTTTATATTTATATGTTGTTTGTTTCGTAGGATTTTTGGAAGATGAATGTAGTAATTAATTTTACGGACAATTTTTTTACTTTTATTAAAAAATGTTTTGCTGAGAAGATCAGAAGTGGATATGATCTTAAAAAAATGCCAGAAATGAAGTTATATTTTGAAAAGCAACGGTGTAAACCGTTAGTTATGTGCAAGCCACCGGCGCACATCGAATACGAATGGGTTCCTAAATGGTACTGCGAAAATATTAAAAAGGGACATTGAAATATATATATTTTTGTACTTATTTTTAAAATGTGCTTACGAGTATGCTTCAATAAAATTAAAGCGTATTTATTGTGTTTAGAAAAAGATACCTATTAATTCGCATTAATTCGCGTTTTTAATTGGAATAAATTGGAAAGTAGGGGCGGCAATGCGGCGTCAACGGCGACCGTGTCGTTCCGTATCCGTCGGCCATTTTGTCCGGTGGCGGCCTCGTTTCGTCGACGGTCCGACTTGCCGGTGTCAGATAGGCGCCGTTCGACGCGATGGCGCGATACGGGCAAAGGCCCGAAAACGCCTTGAAGCGCGCCAACGGTCAGTGGTTGTTTTGTAGCGTGAAAACATAATTTTCGATGCCGAGCGCGAGCCTGCTTCGCGATTCTTCGTGCACGTTTTTCGCTGATATATGGCGCGCGTGACGTGGCCGTTACGCAGCGCACTCTCGAGAGACTCCGCCCTGCGCCGCCCCCATATGTCTCCGAATTCCGCGTGGGCGCAGAGGACCCGCCCCTCGCTCGTCCCCTTTCTCCTCGTTTGAACATATGTCGTACATAACCTATAAAGAAATTCGTTTCCACCTTTTCCGCTGTCGTTGTTGATACTGATGTGATTTTTGTGCAAAAAAGATATTTACGATCGTTGCGGCGTAAATGCGTAAACGTCGAACGTTTCGCGTTCGTTATTTTTTCTACGTTGTCAAAATTGAGTCGTTATATATCCGATAATATGCTTAAACGTTAATAATTTAAATAATATATTTTTTTACAACAGAGTTTATGGAAATCGGAAAACCCGCGAGAGCTCTAGACACCCTTCAAGAAGTATTTAGAAATAAAAAATGGGCGTACAATTGGTCGGAAAGCGTTTTGGAGCCCATCATGTTTCGATATCTAGAATTATGTGTCGAACTTCGAAAATCGCACATCGCTAAAGAGAGTCTTTTTCAATACAGAAACATGTTCCAATCTGTAAATGTCGGTTCTTTAGAAAACGTTATCAGGTAACGTATATTGGAAGCTTGGAATAATACGTTTTCGATATTCCGATTATGCTTGTGACGTATTAAAAATATATATGTTTCAGAGGTTATTTGAAAATGGCCGAAAAACGTACGGAAGCGGCCCGAGAACAATCCGCCCAGGCCGTAATCGATATCGACGATCTAGATAATTTGGCTACTCCGGAAAGTATTTTATTGTCCGCGGTTTCCGGTGAAGATTCTCAAGATAGATCGGATCGTACAATTCTTACACCGTGGGTAAAATTTTTGTGGGAATCTTATTGCCAATGCCTTGAACTGTTAAGAACGAACGCTCACGTAGAAAATCTCTATCACGATATAGCCAGAATGGCTTTTCAATTCTGTTTAAAATATACCCGAAAAACTGAATTCAGGAAATTGTGCGATAAATTACGCAAACATCTAGAAGACATATGTAAACTTACCGTAAGTTTCCGATAAGAAATGTTTCGCTTTGTTTGTTTTCTTTATATTGATTGAGTTCGCATTTTTTAGGTGCAAACTGGAAATGTTAGCATTAGCAAACCTGAAACTCAACAGCTTAATCTTGAAACTCGTTTATTTCAACTTGAACATGCTATACAAATGGAGTTGTGGCAGGTAATTTTTTGTAATTTGCAATGTAATTTCAATTTATTTCAATTTACATGTAGTATCTTTTTGCTTCTGAAACAGGAAGCTTATAAAGCTATCGAAGATATACACAATTTGATGAACATGTCAAAGAAAACACCTGTTGCTAAAACTATGGCTAATTTTTACACAAAATTAGCGCTCGTGTTCTGGAAAGCTGGTCATTACTTGTTTCATGCTGCTGCTTTACTCAAACTCTTCCAATTATCTAGAGAATTGAAAAAGAATGTTACTTCGGAAGAACTTCAAAAGTAAGTAATATTAAAAAAATTGTTACTATTTGAAATTGAATTGTTAATTTTATTTTTATATATACAATCTAGAAACAATATAAATCAAATGGAGTTTCTTTCGATTTTATAATTTATTAAAAATATTAAAAATAAGAATAAATAGTTAATGTTTGTAAAGATATTAAATTTATATATTTCTGCAAATCATTATTTAAAAAAATTGTAAGAGAAAATATATGCATATTTTCCAAGAATTATATGTTTTTTTAAGTTCGTGTCATTGTCCTGGAAAAAAAATAAACAAGTACATATACACACACACGTTTTATATATATATATATATATATATATATATATATATAACTTAAAACAAGATATATAAATAAAAATATTTATATAAAAAGCAATATCTCTTAGCTGACAAATCACTTATTTGAAATTGTTTAAAAATTTCAGTAGTGTTAGTTACAGTTACTAATACTTGATGATTATTAATTATTTTTTATGTATTTCAGAATGGCGTGTAGAGTATTAGTGGCAACTCTATCTATTCCTCTTCCATCCCTTCATCCAGAATTTGATCGTTTTATTGAGATGGAAAAAACTCCAGCTGAAAAAGCTCAACGTTTAGCAATATTACTTGGTCTCCAACAACCTCCCACTAGAGCTTCTCTTTTGAAAGGTAAATTGAGATATATTTTGAATTAATAATTATTTTGCACTAATATATTTTTTCTAATTTTTCGATATTTAGAAATTGTCCATTTAAATGTTATCGATCTTGCATCTCCTGATTTACAAAATATGTATAATTGGCTTGAGGTTGAATTTGACCCACTAACTCTTTGTCAGAAAGCTAAAATTGTTATTGATTCTTTAGAAGAAGACTTACGTAAGTTTTATATTTATTCTTATTTTACTTTTTTAATTTCTCTATATAACATATTTTTTTTAGTGTTATCACAATATGTTGGTGCAATGCGAGATGTTGCCTTAGTGAGATTAGTAAGACAAGTAGCTCAGTGCTATCAAAGTATTCGTTTTACACGTCTATTGGAATTGGCTGTATTTGCTGATCGTTTTCATTTAGAACGTTTATTGGTTGATTGTGTCAGACATAATGATATGCAGATTCGAATCGATCATGCTAATAAGTAGGATTTATACAAATTTAGTTTTTTTATTTCTGAACTATATATTACCATATTTATAAATCCTCCGTTTATTCTTTTTAAAGATGTATCCATTTTGGTGTTGAATTAAGTGAAGCGTCTCGCGAAAGTGTTGCTGAAGGTCCATTTTTGCAGGAAATGCCATCTGAGCAAGTTCGCAGTCAGCTCATGCGTGCTGCTGAAGTGCTTACTAAAGCAGCAGCAGCTGTCGCTCCCCATCACAAGAGAGCTGAACGTGATAGTTTACGTAATTCTGCAGTACGTCACTATCACGAAACTAAACTTGGTGAACATCAACGTGTTCTACAACGACATAAGAGAATTGAAGATCGCAAAGAATATATTGAAAGACTTAATACTGTGCGCGAAGAAGAAGAACAAAAGTACGAAATATTTGTTCAAAATTATTATCATTTATAAGTAATTGTATTTTATTATATTTATTACAATTATATCAAATTAGACGTCAAGAGGAATTGGCTAGACATCAGCAATTAGTAGAACAAATGCGACTTGAATCTGAACGTGAAGAACGAGAGAAGCGACGTCAACTAAGCGAAATTCAATTAATACGTGATCGTCATCTAAAAGAAAAAATGCAACAAATTAGTCAAACAACTCATGGACAGAAAGTGTTGAAAAAGCTTGATGAAGAGGTGAGATTTTGATCGTGCATTGTAACTATATTGATTATTTAAAAGTTTTGAAATTTATTGCATCATTTACTTTATCAATATTTTTAGGATATTAAAAAGATTGATGCTGATATTATTGCTCAAAAAGAAGCTGAAGAGTTGATGAAGGAGAAACGAGAATTGCAAGCGAGGCTTAAATCGCAAGAGAAAAGAGTAATTTTTTTTCTTCATTTACATTTAATTTTTTTAAAGCATTAAAATAATCGCGGTTTATCAATTTAGATTGATTATTTTGAGCGTGCTAAAAGATTGGAAGAAATACCTTTACTCCAGAAAAGTTTAGAAGAAAAACAAATTCAAGATAAAGCTTTTTGGGAACAACAAGAAGAAGAGCGAATAAAACAAATTATTCGTTAGTTTAAATTTGTTTTTTTTTATTTTAAATGTCTTCAGTTATTTTTATTAAGTTTTTCTCTTTTATTTTTCAGAGGCTCGTGAACTGGATCTAGCAACAGCAGCTAGACTTAAAAGAATGTCTACTCATAAAGACGAATTTGTAAAGCGCTTAACTGCAGAAAGACGTTCTGAACATTCGACTCGTGTGCAGAAACATCAGGAATTGATGAAAACTGAAAGAGCTCTTCGACTGGAAGCTCGTGCAACCGCACGCTATGAAGAGCGTCGTAACGATGTACTTTTTTATAACACTCTCTCTCTCTCTCACACACACACATATATACATATATATATATATATATAATTGTTTTTTTTATTAGTGGTATCGACAGAAGGAAGAAGCTGCTTCCCGTAAAGCTGAAGAAGAAAGACGTAAACGTGAAGAAGAAGAACGTCGTATTAGAGAAGAGCAAGAATTGGAACGTGCTGAAAAAGAACGAATTGCACGTGAAAATAGAGAGAAAGCTAACAGGTATGTCCTTAATAATATGTATTTTTCTGAGAAATATTCTGATTGACTTTTTATAAAATATTTTTTTTTAGGGAACATTTGGAGATGGTCGAAAGAGCTGCTGCTCGACAAAAAGCAAGAGAAGAAGAAATTGAACGTAGAAAAGTAGAAAAAGAAAGAGAACGCGAAACTCAAATTGGTGCCTGGCGAAGCAGCCGTGTTGCTGCAGCTGGATCTGCTGGTAGTGCTAGTGCTGGTGCTGGTGCTGGTGCTGGTGCTGGTGCTGGTACTGGTACTGGTACTGGTATTGGTACTGGTACTGGTTCTGGTACTAGTACTGGTACTGGTACTGGCACTGGTACTGGCACTGGCACTGGCACTGGCACTGGTACTGGTACTAGTGCTAATATTACTAGTGCTACTTCTGGTGGTAGTGGTAGTACTACTGATTCGAGAGAGCCTTGGAAACCTTGTAAGAATTATGTCATTTTTCAACACAATTTTAGTTATAATATTAATCGTCATATTGTTGTTTAGCACGTATACGTGAATCAGATGATAAAGTGCGAGATAAAGAAGTTGAAAAGGATTCGTGGCGCAATAGTGGAAGAGATCCTGAAGATAGGTTAATATAATAGAAATTAGCTGTCGTTGATATATTTTACGTTTTTACAATAATATATATTATAATACATTTTTAGAGATCGACGTGAAGATCGCGACACTCGCGATATTCGCGATCTCCGAGATGCACGCGATTCCCGTGATACTCGTGATTCTCGCGATGCCCGTGATATCCGTGAATCTCGCGATTCCCGTGATGTTCGTGATTCTCGTGAAACCCGTGATTCTCGTGACGCTCGCGATTCTCGTGATGCCCGTGATATCCGTGATTCTCGTGATATTCGCGATCCTCGTGATACCCGTGATTTTCGTGATACTCGCGATTCTCGAGATACCCGTGATTCTCGTTACTTAGATAGAGAAAGATACACTTCTAGAAGAGATGACAAATATGATGATAGACGGGATGATAGAAGAGATGAGAGACGTGATGATCGTAGAGATGATAGACGTGATGATCGTAAAGACGATCGCAATTTGGGAGGCAGTTGGAGACGTGCAGAATCACCACCAGTATGTAAAATTTCTTTAATCTATTATTATAATTTTATTTTAATATAATCGTTAAGTAATTAAAAATGTGGTATTGCATCAAACCCCTAAAAAAAAAAACAATATATCTTAACATAAAGCTATTGTTATGCAAGCCTTGTTAACTCTTTATTTCGATTTTAGTTCATTTTTTTATATTTTTAGGATAGAGAAAGTGGTGCATGGAGATTTGGAACGAGAGATAGAGATGCCGATCGTGATCGTCATAGAGAAGGACCTCGTCGAGATGGCCCTAGAGATAGAGATGGACCAAGGGATAGAGACGGACCAAGAGATAGAGATGGACCAGTTCGACGTGATGGTCCAAGAGATAGAGATGGATATCGTGACAGAGACGTTTTCCGTGGTAGAGATTTGCCTCGTGATAAAGATGATAAAGATCTACATAAAGAAAAAGATCGTGATGGTCCTAGGGAAAGAGATGGCCAACGTGACAAAGATTCATTTAAAGAATCTTCCAGGAGTCACCCAAAGGATGAAAAAGGTATTTTGGCATATTTTATTATGGTAAAAAAAGAAAAATATATTGTGTTAGATATAAAATAGAAGTATATTAGACTAAAATATTATATTAGTACTGTTATTAGTGTATAGTAAAAGTTTTATGGTGTATATTTTATAGCACAAGACATCGATCCAGATAATGATTGGCAACCTGTGAAACACCGTTAGAAAAGGAGTAGATTTATCATTATATAATTGTTTTTATATACTTTACCACTATGATGGATTTTGTAGGATTGCATTATATTAGAAAAACATGATCTTTTTAAAATGAAGTTACATTGAATTTTTATGTTGCTAATTAACCATGTATTTCAGTATATAATCAATAATTTAACAATATCAAATTTTTGAATACATTTGTGTATTTTTACCCCCATTTTTTTTTTTTGTTTATCTAGAAAGCTTTTGTTTCAAAGAAAGTTTCATTTTATTTTCAATTTATACTATAAAATTCTATTCGAATTCTAGAGAAAATTTTTTGTCTTTTTTAAATACACATATGGATATATTACATATTTATATATTATTGAAAGTATATACTTAGATATTCAAAAAATTAAAAAAAAAACTGCTTAAAAATAGGGATTTGAATAGTTTCATATATTTTATTGGCATGTTTTGAATATATAAATATACATAATACATGAAACCAATTATTTATCAGATTAATCTTGAAAGAAATATATTGGATTTCTTATATCATCTTTGGTTATCTTTTGGAAATTTAACAATCTCTTTTTAATCTGATGTAATTTTATTTTTTCGGTGACTAATGGATCATTTATCTATATAAAGTAATTTATATATAGAGTAAAAAAACTAGCTTTTGAGTCTTTATACATGAATTATACATATGTTTTTAAAAGTATAACGCGAGTGTACTCTTATTTTAATGCCTATAATAAAATGTATTTATTGTAAGCATATTTATACAATTTTATTCATAAAGTAAAATTATTAAAAAAAAAAACAAATAAATACCAGAAAATATATTAATTATAAGTGAATTTAGTACTGGATTAAAGCGAACATTTCTTCATTTGGTTTAGGCTCTGCGTGAACGGCTATATCTTCTTCAAACATATTAACAAAAGAATATTTCCATCCAAAATACCAAAAATTCAAAAATGGAAAATATTTTAGCAAAAATATAGTTAAATGAATTTGACTGTTCATGTATAATCTTCCAATAGGATTTGTCAACCAATTCTTATGAACAATTATCATTAATCTAAGCAAATATTTATTATACCATCCTAATTCTTTACTTGCAATAACTACGGTTTTGTCTGTTCCATTTCCAATTGAATTGTTATTAAAATGTATTGAATTTTGATCTGGATCTTTGAAAAGTTTTATCATATAAGTTTCGTTATTAAAGTCGAATGGATAATCTTCTAAACCGGCTAGCCAATATGTAAAATAAAGATAGGACCCTGGAGAAAGTGCTGGACTAAAATACCACATCGCTTTCAATAGCGATTGAATCATAAAGAAAAAATATCTTGGTGGATACTTCAAATAGAAACAGTATACTTCTTTGTGGATAAACTCGCATACTTCTTTAGTTTCCTCGATAGAAGATCTGCCGATATTATATCTGAAATAATTTATCATTTTATTGATTATTGTATTATTTTAAATAAGTATCTATATTTTAATGTAATAATTTATCCAATTACAAAATACAAGCGTTTATTGCCCAAAAATCGTTTTATACATATGATTATTAATATAATAGGCATAGTTTAAAGTTTTCGCATATCAATCACGGTGTATTTTACGAAAATTCGCAACAAATTTTCGCCGAATTAGTTGTGTTTTGAAAATGAAAGAATATTTGCTGCTAAAACAAAATTAATACTGCGCGAATTCAACAAGGGTTGTTTTCGCTACAATTATTATAAAAAAAATACCAAAAAAAAAAGTTATTTAGAACCATAAAATAATTCAAAACAATGAAATAGATGAACTCTAGTAGAAAATGTTATCCCATCCTCCGTATTCTACAGTTTCTGTTATCTATCCCTTATCCTGCTCTTTATAACACTTTCTAAGAAGCAAACAATTCCACCCCCTAGACGTATGAGCGTTTTAGCGCGCTATCCCCATATCAACAAATTTTTGATACAAAACTCAAAATAAAAATATTAAATTAAAAGAATGGTGTCCATTATTTATCTGATTAATGGAAAATAGTTTGAAGTTTAACTTTTATATAAATAGAAGATTTTTTATACATTTGGTGACGGATACTTCATTGAAAGCTAAAGATACCGTCGTTTTATTTTTTGTACTTTAAACTACACCAAAATTTGAACTTTAGACCAAGGGTGAGCAACACGCGGCCCGCCAAGCATTTTTAGAATTATATTTATTTTATCGACGAATTAAAGAGAGGAGAAACTCTACTTTTTAACTGTATTAAAATAATTTAAATCACCTTATACCTTAAAATTAAATTGTTTCGATTTGTTTCGCAATTTTCTATTTCTAATTTTAAAATTTCAAAGTCGTAGAATAAGTCGATAAATCACAGTTTCACATTACTGTATATATATATATATATGTATATATATATATATATATATATATATATATATATATATATATTCACCTTAATTTTTTATCACTGTAGTATGTGCGGCCCGCTAAAAAAAATTAAAATTTGAATTGGCCCTTTGACTCAAAAAGGTTGCTTACCCTTGCTTTAGACTATATTCAATGTATATTTTTAATTATTAATTAAATTTCTGTATTGCATAAATTATTTTTTACTTTTACCATTTTTTTTTATATTTAAAACTACCTATCAGTAATTCCTATCATATATCCAATTGTTCTCCAGAAGTGAATATATCCTTCTATATCTTCTTTTGATCCTGTCATCATTCCTAATTTATGAGGCATCAATAGTCCAAATCCAAAAAAGCCAAATTGTGTGTACGCCATATCCAATTGTGATATGAAACCCTGACCTTTGGCATTAGTTATTGTACTTGTGCGAAAATGACGACTCCTAACTGCTATCAGTGACTTCCATGATCTACGCATAATATTGAAATAAAATTGCGGGAAAAATATAAGTATGAGTCGTGATTGATATACTCACTCTGATCCTGGTTTTAGATCATCCATATACCACGACCACACATGAAATATTGTTGACACGTATCTTCTATATGCTGTCAATATTGTTGATGATCGTTGAGTATTTAAAAGTATATTTAATATAGAGGGAATGGATAAAACAGATAGTAAACCGCTTAATGTACATGTAAATTGTGCCATTATATTATTCTGGATATACTTTTGACCTCTGAAAACGTTCACCCTTTTTATTTTGAAATTAAATTAAAAGAACCGAATACAATTTTAGATTTTTTACTCGGAAGATATATTATAAACTTAAGATTTTAGATTATTTTTATAAATAAAAAGTGTAGATATTTAGAAATTTAATTATATGTTTTATATTTAATAGAAAATATTTATTAAGTCGATTGAAAATATATAACAAACCTTTTGAATTTCTTCTCGTCATACCATGAAGGGAGTGTAAAAGTATCATCTGAATATTTTAAACATGATATAGAATGTCCATCTCCATTTCTGAATAATTCGATTTGATCTTTCACAGGCAAAACTAGAATATATACACACACACACATATATATATATATATATATATTATTTAAAAAAATTCTAAATCGTTAATTTAATTTTTATTTAGCACATAAAAATTTACATTTAATATTTAGAAGAAAAAAATTAAAATTGTGAAGCAAATAAAGATTCAATTCGAATGTCAAATGTCACTTTTATTTTAAAGGAAAGATGATACATTAAAGGAAATATGATACATTAAAAAAAGTTAATAATTTAATAATGGTAGTTTCTTTACTAATTATTATACTAGGGCGTGAGTTAAATATGTCTTTATAAATAAATTCTATACCTTCATTTTCCTTAGAAGATTCCATTGCTATCTTCGTGGTTATAATTCGTCATCCAAATAATTTAATGTATTGTAAAATGACACAATAGTTTCTAGAAGAATATTAAAAAAAAATAAAGATTATATAAAACTTATTATTATTTAAGAAATTTCGTGTTTTTACGCTTTGAATTCAATTTTTATATGCTCATAAAATTGTTTGGTAAAAGATTTATTATAAATTACTGTAAAAACATCGATATTTACGTAATCAGTGAATTTGCGTAAATATATAATAATGTAAAAACTAGAACTGACTAATATTGCATATCAAATGAAGGAAAAATATTTTTATGATTAAATTATAAAACAGTGTTTCCCAAAGTGGGGCCCACGCCCCATTGGGGGGGGAGGCAATTTGATTAAGGGTGGGCAATTCAAAAATGGGCTCGACACGGGCCATTTAAATGCAATGCTAGATATTGATGTAAAATTTCACAAAAAAGCAAATTTTCAAGTAATTGTTGTAAATCAGCGGTTTTTAACATGTGGTACGCGTATTTTCAGGGGTATGTGAAAGACAATTCAGGGGTAATGGTGAAAAAATATGAAAATTATATATATTATATAGTTTAAAATATATAATTGCTAAACGTTTCCGTTTAGAAGCCGTTTCTCGTTTTTTTTATTTTTTTGCTCCTCTATTTACAAAAGAAACTTTTCTATTCCAACTCTCGACTTTGTATTATACAACAAAAAATGACTTTAAAATAAATTTTTATATTTTTTTTTAATATTTGACTTTTATAAATGACAATATGTTACATATATGTTAGGAATACATACTGAGAAGACAATAAGCTAAAGGGGTACATGAATGAAAAAAGGTTGGAAACCACTGTTATAAACTGTAAATGTTATGATTCAAAATTCAACTTATTTTTCATGTTTCCATCCTTTGAAATAATGAAAAGACAAAGATTTGAACAATTGATGGATTTCTTGTGTAAAATATAATAAATAATTTATACTTACGAACGAAACTTTGAATTTAGAATATTAAGTACAATATATTTATTAAAATGTATTGAAATAAAATTGAACGGTTCAAACAATAAAAATTTCACATATACTTTAACTATAACGTTTCACATATACTTTTCTATAACGTTTGTATTTCAAAAAAGCGTTTTTTTTTTATAAATATTTAAAATAACTATTTTAAAAGAAATTATTTTAATCTAAGAATTTATTTTCTTATAATCGAATTTAAAAAATATTATATTATATATTAATAAGGTATTTATTTTTTAAAAGCATTCATATAATATCAAAATAAGAAATACAATGTAATAATCTATATCAGGGGTAGCCAACCGGTCTTATACACAAACATAAGTGTTTTATGACAAATGAAATCATAACATCTCTATATATATTTACCTAATTTGAATTAATACATACTGTTAACAATTATTCATGTTATTTTAATTCCCCTGGACGTGAGTTTTAGACTTAAGACTACGCATATGACAACAAGTCGATCGTGACACATTTTTCATATAAAAAGTCGATCTTAGGCACACAAAAGTTGGCTACCCCTGATCCTTATGATATAAACGAATTAGCTTATATATTATATTTTAAAAGTTTGAAATTAACAATAGTCTTCTATAATAAAAGATCAAAAACGTTTATAGATATGAATCAACAATTCTATCACGTAATAAAAGTCACGCCATTATTTATTTTAAGATGTGGCAAAAAAAGCAAATTTTAAAATACGGATTTTTGTGCACTATTTTAAATTTTTTTGTATTTCATATTTTTAAATAAATATTTTATTAAACAAAAAAAAAATAAAAGAATATTTAATCGTCTTACCTTCGGCGAATGTCAAATGTGAAACGTCAAAAAGGATATCGATATATTATTAATAAAAAGTCAACGATCATTTTACAGCGTAAATCGGATCGCAAATGGCTGCCGTCGCATGCGACGGAAAGTGAAAGGTGTCGATTTGGGTCGCACGTTTTGCTTTCACTTTCTTTCATATTGCTTCTATCGACGTATTTTTTTTATGCTGGTAGAAATTTTTCTCAATGATTGACATTGAATTGTCGTTAAATCGCACGTAAATTCAGTTCAATTTTTTTTTGTTTTTGTTAAAAAAAAATGCACGCGTGATTTGAACATTTGCGCCATTTAGCGATGATTATTGTCGTGTTTACATAACAATGCAAACGTCAAAGGTTTGCAATCTTATCAAAATCGACCATAACTTCATAAAATAACGTTATAAATAAACAATGTAAAAAAAAGAGAAAAATATATACGTATTTATTTATATTGAAAATGTAAAAATAATACATAAATATCAGGTACATAATCCACATTATTATATATTTTTATTCGAATATCGATAGAGAAAATATTTAAAAACACTAATTTTAAAATATCATTTTTTTATTATTAATTCCGTCAAATTATTAAATCGGTATTAAGTTATAGAATTTACGTTTATTATTATTTTATTAAAATATTTATTTTTTATTTTTGCATTAATATTGAATGTTTTATTTTAAATTTGATTATTTGTTCTATTATATTTTTAATATTTACAATAAATATTTTTAAAGAAAAAAATATTTATTGTAATTAATAGAAGTTGTAATTTTTAAAGTTTGTAAGAAACTGAAGACAAAATAACTTTACAAAAGTTATATTACATTGTATATTTAAAAAAAATATATTACTGATGAGAAAAAGGAGAGTTATTTACACATAAAATTTAATTTTCAAAACAATTTTGCATAAGATCTATATATGAATAAAAAGTACAAAAAAATCGAATTCAAAATAATTCAAAACTGTTAATATTTAATTATATATAAGATATTTTTTTTTACAAAATAGATGTTTTTAGTTTCATAATAATTTAATTATTAAAATTGAATGATTCAATAATAATATTTTTCCAATTACTAAAAATGTATACAAATATTTAAAATGCAAAAATATTACATTAAATTTTAAGATATAAAAAGCATTAGATAATAATAAATTTTTAGAATCAAAATACTATATTTGTAATATAATTAATTATTGTAGAATAATAATAAAAGAACATTAAAAATAATTTTACTATACTGCAATAAATAGATCGTTCTTCATACTATATGTTAAAGAAATATTTATATTTAAAATTCATATTATTAATTTTTGTCACCTATTTTATCAAAGTTGTGAATTTTTAAATTCTTCAAACGATAATTGATCATAAAGTTTACGTATAAAAAAAACAAATCATAAACATTTGAAATAATCGCTTAATGCAATGTTAACTTTTTAGAGGTCAAAAAATAATATATATATGAACTTACTCGATTGAAAACACTAAACATGCACACACATATTCGTTTATATATTATTTTAAATTACAATACAAAATCAATATTTTGATTTTATTTAAAAAAAAAAATAAACGTACGACAGATTGAAAAGGTCAAAATTTGATCTTAGATTTTTTTATTTATTACATTCAAAACATAATTATGATTTAATAAATCAATGCTACAATATCAAAATTATTTAATATTTTCGAGTTTGTAAATTAGCAAATGTAAGAATAATATTTAACAAACCTGATGATGAAATCGGAAGATAAATTTTTAATTAAATGGTATCAACTAATGAAATATAAACAATATAATGGCATGATTATTATTATGAAAAAAATTGTCTAAAATTTATATTTGGATTTGGTTATTATTATTATTATATAAGAATGGCTCAAATTCAAATATAAGTCTAGTTCCGACGTTTTATATTATTTTCGAACAGTGATCACGTTTAATAAACCACAAGAGAATACAAGAAAAACCAACTTTCATCGTCACGAATAAATGCGGTTTGATAACATACGCGTATAAAATATTTAATCTCATATAATAAGAAAAGAAGAGAAAAAAAAAACAACACAAATTATTTTTCAGCTTTCAGCGCATCACACGAATATAAATGAAAATTTATATCGAAAAATAACTAACAATATTTGCATAATATTGAAAGCGACCAAGATTACACCGCAGAACCGGAGAGGCTTCTTTTGCGTTCAAAGTCTTTCTGATCACTGCTGCCTTCGTTTTGAGCTGATGATGAAATACTATATAATTGGATGTTTCGTAAAAAAAAAATAAATAAAGTAACCGGTCGTTTGGTAAATTATTTTTACTAATGCACCTGAGGTGTATGAACTCAAAAACTCTATTTCAATTGCGTCATTATCCCGAATAATTATTTTTTTAATATAATACAATTTTTACAATTTTATAAAACAAAAGTATAATAATAATTTTTAATATAAATTATAATTTTTCTTTTAACAGTATGAAAATATCATAACTAATATTTTTTTTTAACATTTAAAAAAAATAATAAATTCAAAGATTTTATTTTAACAGGGTAAAAATACGGAAGAGAATATATATTTTTGTTTAGTCGTTTTATAGTTTTTAATTGTAACAAAAATAGTAAACTTATACATGGAACTCGGATTTATTAAACCTGTTCTCCTTGCAAAATAAAATGTCATTTTAAAACCGAAGAATAAGAAAATAGAAGAAAAAAAAACTCATTTTATTTTGTAATGTATTGTAAATATGATCTAACTTGTGTAAATAAAATTAACATGATGAATAATATAAATAAATACGCTAGTAATCCTTCGTGAGGAAAATATTTATTGTGAATTGAAATTTTCCTTATTCAAATAAATTCATAGTAAGCTTAATTTAACAAAAAAAAAATGTTTCTAAAACTATTTTAATAATGATTAAAAAATATTATTATATTATTCATGTTGAGGTACGACTTATAAATAATGTGAAAATAATTACGATTTCTCGAATAATTAACTCAACCATATATAATAAATGAAAATAAAGTAATGACATGAAAAATAATATATATATATATATATATATATATATATATATATATATATATATATATATATATATATATATAATTTACATTATAGACAATATATTTGTTATGATTATTTTTGTTTTTATCATATTTTTGTTAAGAATTATAAAACAAATATATGTCTATTTTTTATAATATAAATAAAATCTAAATGTATAATAAATTTAATTAATTAAATATTAAATATTTCCATATACATTTATTAGAGTTATATAGAAGTAATTTAGAGGTTACATATATACAAATACAAATTCATTTATTTATATAATTGTTTAATTTATTTCATAATAAATTAAATAATTTAGAAAAAAATATTTATATATATATAAACTTTTAGAAAGTATTTTCAATAGTAAACCTGCGTTAATTTTAATGATTATCTATTTAGTCGCCTGAGTGAATAGATGTCAAGATGATTAATATAATATGTAAACACAAAGTTAATATGAGGAAAATATTCATTTTGACGCGAAAATATACTCATTAATTTTAATATTATTTATATTTACATATATATTTTTAGTTAAGAAAAAAAATACAATTTAATGAACGACATTTAAACACAGGACATTAACATATTTCTTCTTATTATATTTTTAATTGTTAACATCAAATTTTTTGGAAAAAATATTGTCCATATATGAAACGTGTTAAATTTACGCATATAAACATAATAAATACACTAATAATATGTAATAAAACATCACAAAAAAAGACATATAAAAATAAAGTAAAATTCATTCATTATGAATACTTTATGCTGTGTATTTTTTATTAGATTTAATAAAAGTCAATAATATATATATTATAATATTAAAGAAAAGTTAAATAGATTTTTTTTATCATGCAAGTGTCTCGATTGGTTAGAATATATTATTAATTCAAACATCCTTCTATTGCTCAACAATTCAGGGTGAACCTCTTCCATATATCATTTCATCAATAGTGACACACACTATAAATATTATCTTAGTAAAATATTCAGTTATCTATTATTCCTTATATGATTTATTGAGATATTATTCCATTTTTTTTTTATAAAATGATCTATTTTATATAAAAATATATAACACATCGAAAATTTTATATATATTTTATATAGTAATATGTTTCTATAATTGACATTGATATTCATTTTCAACAGTTACTTTATAGAAAATAATTTTATTTCATTCTTTTTAGTGTATATAAATTAATATAAGTTACTATTAACATAAATATTAAAATTAGTATATAATAAAAAAAATGTAATTAAATATATAAATCCTTCAGTTTTTCAGGAAATGGATTTCAAATTTACATTTTATGATATTTGTCAGTTTTTAAATATTATTTTTAGTTCTTTTATGTTATTGCATTAATTGCTAATATTTGATATTTAAAATAAATACTTCAGTCAAATTTAGTATCATCTTTATCAATATTTTTGACTATATATTAATCGAATCGAAACCACAAAAAAATATTCTAAAATCATCTTATAAGGAAATTGGTGGGCCACAAAAATATTGTTAATAATTTTAAAAATAAATTAAAAATATGTGTTTTTATTTTTTTTTATAAATATTAGCCAGATCATAATCTATGTATACATAATTAAATTATCATTTTTATTTAAAATATCAATTTTTTTACCTTTAATATAGATATTTGTTTCAATACAATAAACTAAACAATTATTACATGTAGCATTCATATTGAAATATTTTCTGCAATTTAAATTTCTATTGTAAATCATTGAAGTTATATAAATTAAACGAAAATCTTTCTTTTGTGTTTGAATTTAACAAAAATTTTTGAAATTCATGTAGAAAAACATAATAAGTAATTATAGTGAAACTAATAGTAATTTAATGTAAAATAGGTGTTTCATATTCTTTATACGTTCTGAAAATAATGTTTTAATGCTAGTTGCAGTATTTACAACATTTTCAATACCTAGTATAAATAACAGTAGGAATTTTAATATATAAATTTGGATTCTTAGAAAATAAATACATATTTAAAATAAATATATATACAATACTCAAATTTCCTACTTAGTTAAGTCAAATTACACCATTGATTGGTAAAAATGCGACATTAAATTTTATTACAATTTTTTATACAATCTAAAAGTTCGGCGAGTTCAATAACTTTTCTACTAATATATTAAATAATGAAAAACAAATAACAGGAAAAAATTCACTATTTCAAGAATAAATGGTAACGTATAGTTAATTACAAAAAAGATTATACTAATCCCATAAGAAATTTTAAAATAGAAGTCGACTCGAAATTTAATTGTAATCTTTAGCGTGCACCCCAATATATTATTTTTGATCTTGACGATATTGAAAGTATTTCTCATATCTAAAATGAAAAAAAAAATACTTATAACACATTATTAGTTTATAAAATACAGAATTAACACAATTATATTTATTACTGTTGACCGACTTGATCCAAATAGACATGCTATTGAATTTTCTATCATATAGAACTAGTTCCAAAAATTGAAATTCGAAAAATTCAAGATAATGACATATTAAGGTGTAAATTAAATTCAGCAAACGCACATACATATATCATCAAAATCGAGGTTATAATTTAATTGCCGTTAAATATTATTTAAGTCTGATATCATATACACTTTGGTCCGTTGCAACTGTTTAATGTGCTCTTTAATATCACATCATTATTTCTGAACACGAAGTTCCAAAATCTGTATGGATAGTCGAATAATGTTATATCGTACTGTGTTAATTTTGTTTTTAAAATCAAATATATGTAGCAGTAATATAAACAATGAATATTAAAGAACGCTAAGAATATTAAAGTATTGTCATAATTCTAATATATGATAAAAATTAATATCTCACATTATGATCACCAAAACTATCATCATTAGTGAATTGTTACCTTTATTAAACGATCAATAACTTTTCACATTGATTAATCATAATATTTTAAAACTATAGCGAATAGAACGATTAAGAATTGTAATGTACCATCATATAACGTAAATTCATAAACATGATAATGAAAGATCTGTTGACGAAAGAGATATTTATTGCTTATGTTCTTTTTTTATGAAATAAATTATACAAAAATATTAGTATTATATTAAAAATATTAGTATAAAAAATAAGTAAAATAATCTTCATTAAATTAAGCATATAAATTGTTCTATTTATAATTTGCATAACTGTTTCCAAAAACAACTAATTTGTCTATTAACACTTCGAAGTTACATAATTGATGATTCTATTTCTATTTTTTTTTTACTTTATTTTATAATTTACCAAGATTTTTATTTTTATTTATTGAAAGATACACTAAATAAAAAATTTGAAATATGAATTTAATTTTACTAACACTTTATTTCTAAAAGTATTTTAATATTGTTAAAACTTTAACATATCAATTTGTATATAACATATTAAAACTTTAACATTTTAATTTGTATATAATAATTAGTGAAAATGTAAAAAAATATGGCACATATTTGTGATATTAGAGCCAAATACGCTCAGCTGTTTTTCTTGACGGACACTCATTACGAATTTGACAAGTTGAACCTGTATACATTTTAATAGATTTAAAATGTTACAGTGTAGACCGATTTCAACATTATTTTCTAAATCCTCAATAAATATAGCATGCTGTAATAATCTTGTTAGTAAATTCTCATCAGATATTCACAAAAACAAATCGTCTCTTACGCCAGTTGACCTTGCCTATGTGTCTTACGAAACAGCCCTAAATGGAAGCACAAGTTTACCCCCATTGGTAGTCTTACACGGTTTATTGGGTTCTAAAAACAATTGGACCAGTTTAAGTAAGGCGATACACAAAAAAACTGGCAGAAAAATAATCGCAGTCGATGCTCGAAATCATGGTGACAGTCCTCACTGTTCGGAACATACATACAAACATATGGTTGAAGACGTTGTGGCTTTAATAAATAAACTAGGTATTCCTAAAATATCTGTACTTGGACATAGTATGGGTGGACGTACTGCGATGCTTCTATCTTTATTACAGGTTAGTGTTAATTAGATTTATTTATATAACTGTGTTATTTTTTTATCACTATTAAAGGGACAATTATTTTAAAACACTAATAATTTTGAAATGCTATTTCAAAATAATATTTTATTTAAATGTAATTATTATAATTACATTACATTAATTTTTATCTGTTTTCAGTCAAATATAGTATCTAGTCTAATAGTAGCAGATATATCACCATTCAAAACTAGTCCAAATATTTATTTAATGACTGATATGTTTGAAGCTATGCAAAATGTTTCCATTCCAAAAGGTGTTCCAATGTCTCAAGGTAGAAAAATCGCCGATGCTCAATTAGCAACTGTTGTAGCTGACATTAATATTAGAAATTTTATAATAACAAATTTAGTCCTAACTGATAAAAATGAATTTCAATGGAGGGTTAATATACAAACTCTAAAAGAAAATTTCAATAATAATATCGCTTTATTTTCTGAAAAATTATCTGGACTAAATTACGAAGGACCAACGTTATTTATTGCTGGTGGAAAATCCGATTATGTTGGGTAATAATAAGTTATAATGTTATGATATATATTTTGTTTAAATAAAGCTTGCATGTGTAATTTTAATTTAAATTCATTAATATCCAAGTAATTTATGTGTTTTATTCTATTGATTACTTTATATAAAATTTTAATATATTGTATTAATATGTATATATATATATATATATATATATATATATATATATATATATATATATATTTATATATATATATATATATATATATTATATATATATATATATATATATATATATATATATATATATATATATATATATATATATATATATATATATATATTGGTTTTTTTTTCATTACAGACGAAACGAACTTTCGCGACTAAGAACGCTGTTTCCACAGGCAAATTTGACTTTTATTGAAGGTGCTGGTCACTGGGTGCACAGTGAAAAACCTGAACCATTTACAAAATTAGTTTGTGATTTTTTATGTAACTTTTAATGATATAATTAACAACGATTTACGTAATACTCCACTCTAATGTAATTTTATTATTAAAATGTCATCAGAGACAAAAAGCCAAAGTGTTCAATTATTTTATTCCGAAATAAATTCGATAATTACATATCTAGTTTTTCTTAGTACGAAAATTTGTATCTCATGTGTGATTCTATACAATTCCAAAAATTATTTTATTTTTTAGTATACCTTATAAAATATATTATATATGTTATTTCTTTGCCATATCGAATAATGGTTTTATATAAACGTTCTTCCTTTGTTGTTATTATTTTGTGTTATTTTTATTTCAATAGTTTTATATATTAGCAACTTGGTAATCTATTTAAATCATATGTTTATAAATATTATAAGTTTTAATCAATTTATTGACGCAAAAAAATAGTATCGATTCCGATCACTCATGCCAATTTAACCTTTCATTTTTTCTTGTTTTAAGAATTAAAGAGAAAATGTGATAATTTATAAATTGAACAAAAAAGATCTTTAAAGAGAAGTATTATGGGAAATAATAATGATATTATCTTTACAGTTTACTTTTCGAAATGTGATAAAATAATATCTATAAATTTGCTTTCTTTTAGTTGCAAAGTTATTGATATAAAATTAGGTTTTAAAAAGTACATATATTATAATTTTGAACAGAAAAGAAATTATAATTATAACAATGTGAATTATTATATGTTATTTGTATATAATTTGATTTATATATTAAAAAGATGTGTTCGCAAGCAATGTGATAAATAAAATATTTTCAATTTAATATATAATATATATGAATGTAGATATAGAACGTGAGATAAAATATAGAACTATTATATTTGATCCAAAGTTTTTATTTAACTCTTTATTATCACGCAAATAGACTATAAACAATTTCATATTATATTTTGGCTTAATCTTTTCATTCTGGTTGAGTTATCTTTATCACAATTAAGTTTTTCTATTTTTTTAATCGAATTAATATTATAAAATGCGGTTTATTATTATAAACCAAAGAAACACGTGTAAGATAATTAATTTCTGATACATTTTGACCACATTATTTCATCGAATATATTATCTAGAGGTTTTTTATGGTCAAAAATTTGATTATATTAATGTTTTGTTTTTTCGTTTCCTTTATAAAGCTGAATATTTTTCGTTAAATTATATTTCATTTTTTGATATCTAAGGATTCAGTGGTATGGAAAATCTTTACTTTTATTATATATTTATGTTATTCATATTTATAATTTATTTTGCAGTAATTTATTAAATGTAACCATTTTTTTTATTATTATAGGTGCAATATACATACTTTCTAAATGGCCAATGTTAAAGATAGTTTGAAATTGTTATTTGACAGACCAAAGGAGCCTCTTTTTATGCCAAAGGGAGACAATAATGCTGTATTTCAAGCTCCTACGAGCTTCTTGGTAATTATTGATTTTACATCAATAACAGATATGCAGTACTCTCTATACACGTTATGAATATTATGTCATTTACATTATATGATATATTTTATTGTTTCACAGAATCCCAAATATCAACGAGAAGGAGTTCAATTAAGTAGCCGTTTCAATGTTGACGCTGGTGAAACTATTCCTTTGAAAAATATACAAACACCTAATTTAAATAAGGCACTCGAGCTTCCTCGACAGGCCGAATTTTCTCTTTTTATTCCAAAGCATAGAGAAATAGCCGCTGCATTGATCGATCTATACATGAGTATAATTATTTCTATTGTATTTGTATAATAAATTATTTTTGTATAATATATTTCTTTCAAATAATGTGTAATTTTTCAGAGGTACCTCCAAATCAATTGCAAGATTTGTTATCTACATGCGCATTCACTAGAGACAAAGTCAACCCCCAACTTTTTAATTATTGTTATTCTGTTGCTCTAATGCACAGGTAAAAATTTCATTTATATTGGACTTGTGTTTTTTTTTTCTAAATTACTGTATTGTTATCAAAATTATAGGAGAGATACTCGTGATGTTGATATTCCAAGTATCATGGAAACATTTCCATCAAAATTTTCTGATTCAACAGTCTTTCAAGAAGCTAGAGAAGTGAGCAACGTGATTCCAGCATCAATAAGGGTATTCACATATTTTAACGATTGTTTTCAAACAACGTTCAATTATTAAATTCCTTTATTTTTACAGCGTATTCCAATAGAAATTCCTAGAGATTTTACAGCGTCAGATTTTGAACTTGAACATCGTGTTGCTTATTTCCGCGAAGATGTTGGAATCAATTTACATCACTGGCATTGGCACTTGGTATATCCATTTACATCACCTGATCGTTCTATTGTTGATAAAAACAGGCGAGGAGAACTATTTTTTTACATGCATCAACAAATTGTTGCTAGGTATATTAAATTATTTTTTTATTTTTCAAATTTTCTTTACGATGATTAAATATTCTTATTGATATTTATTTTTTTCAGATTTAATTGTGAACGATTGTGTAATATGTTACCAAGAGTCGCAAGATTCAATAACTTCTCAGAACCAATACAAGAAGGTTATTTTCCTAAACTCGATAGTCTTACTGCTGGTCGATCTTGGGCTCCAAGAAAATCAGGAATGTATTGGCAAGATCTCAATAGAACAGTTGATGGTATAAGAATTACTCTTGATGATATTAATCAATGGAAAAATAGAATAGATGATGCTATCAGTACTGGAACATATTTAATGGTTTTTTTTTACATAATATATGTTTTAAATTTGTTTTTTTAGAATTTCTTTTTCTTTTTTTTTCAATTATGCATATCTATTTTTTAACTATTTTTTTATATTATTTTTCAGCCAAATGGTGAAAGACGTCCATTGAACATTGATATTTTAGGAAATATTATTGAAGCTAGTGATCTGAGTCCTAATAGAACATTTTATGGTGATTTACATAATGCTGGACATTTATTTACCGCTTATATTCATGATCCAGATAATAGATATTTGGTAATTTTATATTTTCATATTTTCAATTGTTCTTTAATGTGAACATTACTTATATTTTTTTATTATTACAGGAAATGTTTAGTGTTATGGGCGATCCTGGAACTGGAATGCGAGATCCATTTTTCTACCGTTGGCATGCTTTTATTGATTCTATTTTCCAAAAATTCAAATCATCAGCCGCATCACCACCATACACTAGACCTCAAGTATAAATATTTTTACTCTATTTATTATATTACAGATTTAATAAATGTTACGATTGTTTCAGTTGGTTAATCCTAATATAAGAGTTAATTCGATCCGCATAAATACTTCTAACAGTAAAAAAGCCAACGAATTACGAACGTTTTGGATGCAGAGTGATGTCGATTTTTCAAGAGGTCTCGATTTTGCTGAACGAGGTGCAGTATTGGTTCGTTATACACATTTGAACCATCTTCCATTTACATACACGTATGTATTAATATAAAGTGGTTATTATATATATAGTTTTACGATTAAAATAAAATTATTTTTTATTAAACCATTTTTAGAATTAGTGTTAATAATTCTGGACCTGCTAAAATGGGCACTGTTCGCATATTCATGGCACCAAAGAACGATGAACGAGGTCTTCCATGGCAACTAGCCGATCAACGTCTTCTTTTTATAGAAATGGACAGATTCGTCACACAATGTAATTTATTATTTTTTTAGCTGATATTTATTTATATATAAATAATTTTATTATAAACAAATAATTTTTTATATATTTTTTTTGAAAATTGTCCTTCTATAATATATGTGATTATTTAAAATTCGATTTTGATTCTAGCTTGATATGTTTATTTTTTCATTTACAGTAAGAAGTGGTGCAAATACAATTACCAGAAATTCAACTGAATCTTCAGTAACAATCCCGTTTGAAAGAACTTTCCGTGATCTTTCTCAAAGACCTCAAGAACAATCATCAAATGCACTCACTGCATTTAATTATTGCGGTTGTGGTTGGCCGCAACATATGCTTGTACCTAAAGGAACTCCTCAAGGATCGGCTTACCAACTATTTGTGATGATTTCTAATATAGATTTAGATCGCGTAAGTCTAATAATCATGTTACATATTTTCTTATATGAAATTAAAAACAAAACAATTATTTTAATTTACTTTATAGGTTGATCAAAGTCTTGAAGGAGTTACATGTTCAGATTCATCAAGCTTCTGTGGCATTAAAGACAAACTCTACCCTGATAATCGTGATATGGGTTATCCGTTTGATAGACCTCCAAATGCTCAATTTAACAGCATCACTGATTTCTTGCAAACAAATATGGCTGTTCAAGATATCACAATTCGCTTCACTGATAAAATTTATCAAAATCCAAGAAATCCACCATCGGATTAAACAACATATATGTGAAATATATAGTTATGAAAATAATATGTTTTATTGAGATTAAATTGTATTTAATTTTAAGTGCATTTCAAAAAACTCAACTGTCTTTATATTAAATTAGAATTAATTATAATCGCTTTAGTTATAACTGTAAGTCTGAGAATTTTATAATTAAGTAAAAATAAATAAATTATTTTTTTTATGTATTGAATTGAATTGTTTCATTATACATGTCGTCATATTCATTGTATATACATTGTATATATAAAATACAAAAAGATTAATTATTGTTGACTTTACATCAACAATATCAAATATAAGAGCGTTTTTAACATTCCTAAATAATAATTAAATTAATACGTAATAGTTTTCATTAAAAATATTTTAAATTATTATAATTACAATTTGAATTATTATATTTTTTAATATTTTATAAGAATTTCTTCTGCATTAAATATGCTATAATTTTATCAATATCTTGCTTCATGCAGTTAATATAAATTAAACGATTATTTTTTTAATTAAAAAGACATTTTTACCCATATAAATATACTTATATTTTTTTAATTAATTGGTAAATAAAAATTACTCTATAATAAATATAGCCTTTATTATATAAAAAGAAAAAATCAAACATATAATTATTTTTTTGATAACCTACAATAAATATACGAATTATGAAAATATATTTTTTATTTGAATAAATTATGTCACAATATATTGTATATTAAAATATATAATATATTGCAACATAATTCAATCATATTATTTATTTTTCTTAAATTTTAAGACATATTATAGAAATTTTAATACAAAAATAAACAAATCTAATCAACTTTCAGTACTGATATGTTTATGTAATATATATTTTAATATTATATATATATATATATATATATATATATATATATATATATATATATATATATATATATATATATATATAATTTACATTTTTATTGTGTGATTTAAAATATAATTTATATCATTGTTCATTCGATAAATAGAAAGATAAAACTTCTAAAAAACCAATAAATAATCTCTTATTACATTTAAAAACCGGAAATCTATATTTTGTCAAAACCACATTAAATTTAATTATCTCTAAACCAAATTTCAATTCCATCCTTTTTTACAAAATGAAGGTCGAACTTTGATAATTATGAAAGTGTGCGTAAAAAATAGAACAATTTAGAAGTGATAAAATTGCTTATAAAAACCCTCAAAATTTTTAAAAGACCATCACTATTTTTTAAAGTTTCATACACTCCAAATATATTTGTGAAATTTTGGAAAACCTTTTACATTTTGATTTGAAAAAATTCTGTGTTTAATTTTTTTACAAACAATTCTCAATTATGACAGATGCCAAAAGAAGTTTACAACTCTTGTTCGATCGACCGAAGGAACCGATTTTTATGCCAAAAGGAGACACTAACAGTGTCTTCGATGTGTCACCTGAATTTTTGGTATCATTTAGTCTCAAATAATATCAATATTATATTCATTTTTTTCCATATTTAATTTACATTTAACAGGCTCCAAAATATGAAACTTTAGGAGTGGATTTAAGCAACAGATTTGGTGAAGATGCTTCTGAAAGAATTCCTCTTAAGAGTATTGCACCTCCAGATCTGTCTGAAGTTTTGGAATTGCCTGTGCAATCGGAATTTACATTATTTGTACCCAAACATCAAAGAATCGCCGCTGTTCTCATTGATATATTCATGAGTATGTTTAATTTTAATTAAAATAACTTTGTAATATTCATATATTTAAATATTTTGTTTTCTATTTTCTTCATAGATATTCCAATTGGTGAATTGGATGATTTTGTATCTACCGCTGCTTATTGTAGAGAAAGAGTAAACCCACAACTTTTCAATTATTGTTTGTCTGTTGCCATGTTACATAGGTAAATTAATGACAGTCCTAAAATATTATATATATATATATATATATATATATATATATATATATATATTATTCTAATCATTTGTTTTCAAATTATATATTCTTCTATGACTAATCTGTCATTTGATAATACATATAACTTTTTTTAATTTGAAAGAGATGATACAAAAGATGTACGACTTCCAACTTTAATGGAAACATTTCCATCTAAATTCGTCGACCAACAAGCATTTCAACAAGCCAGAGAAATTTCTTCAGTCATTCCTGCAGATATTCAAGTATTACCACAAAAATTTAAAGTTAAATTTTGTCGTTTAAAATGTGTATATAATTTACTGAATCGTCTTACAGCGAACTCCAATCGTTATACCAAAAGATTTTACGGCAAACGATTTAGAAGACGAACATCGTGTAGCATATTTCCGTGAGGATATGGGTATAAATCTTCATCACTGGCATTGGCATCTCGTTTATCCTTTTGTATCAGCCAGACGTGAAATTGTAGCTAAAGATAGACGAGGTGAACTATTTTTCTATATGCATCAACAAATAGTAGCAAGGTACCTTTAAAATAAATACAAAAAAAATCTTGACTAATTTGCAATATTACTAAATATAATATATACATACATCATATTTTACAGATATAATGCTGAACGTCTCTGCAATAATCTAGCAAGAGTCAAAAGATTCAATAATTTTAGAGAACCAATACCAGAAGGTTATTTTTCAAAACTAGACAGTCTTACTTCCGGACGTAGTTGGACTCCAAGACAATCTGGAGCAATTTGGCAAGATATTAATCGACCTGTGAATCAAATATTAATAAGTGTTTCTGAAATCGAGCAATGGAGGGATAGAATTGACGCAGCCATTAGTTCTGGAAGATATGAAACAGTAAACCTGAATAAAATCATAATATAAATTTTTCATAACACATATTCATATAATTTCATTTATATTAAAGGCAAATGGAGATAGTCAACCTTTGGATATAGATACTCTTGGTAATTTATTAGAAAGTAGTATGATTTCACCAAATGAAGCTTTCTATGGAGGATTCCATAATTTTGGACACCTTTTCACTGGTTATATTCACGATCCTGAAAATAAATATTTAGTAAATAAAGTTCTTAATATAATATATTAAAAATTTAGTTTAAATCGTATCTTTGAAATACATTCATACAATGTTTTATTTATTATTGATTTTTTTTATTAAATAGGAAACGTTTGGAGTAATGGCAGATTCAGCCACAGCAATGAGAGATCCATTCTTTTATCGTTGGCATGCTCAAATTGATAACATATTCCAAAAATTTAAGGAGTCAGCTGCAGTTCAAAATTATACTAGAGCTAGGGTAAACGAAAAAAAAGTAACAGAGATATACTTAGAAATATAATATTAATTTTTTATTTAGTTAGATAATCCGGACATTACAATACAAAGTATAGAAATAAATAGTGGTGGAAATCCGAATGAACTTTTTACACATTGGATGCAAAGTGATGTTGACATGTCTAGAGGTTTGGACTTTTCTCCACGTGGTCCAGTTTTTGTAAGATTTACACATCTTAATCATAATCCATTTACTTACAGGTAATGAACTCATAAATATAAACTGTATTTTATCTTTTTTATTTTAAATCGCCATATAATTTAAAAAAATATATCTTACGCAAATACAAGGAATATATGAAAACAAAATATTAAATTTATAGTATATTTAATATTAATATTATATTTTTAGAATAGTTGCAAATAATTCTGGTGATGCTAAATATGGAACTGTAAGGATTTTCATTGCTCCAAAACTCGATGAACGTGGTTTGCCATGGCAAATGTCAGATCATAGAAAATTGTTCATAGAATTAGATAAATTTGTTACAGCATGTTAGTAATTTATTATAGTTGTGAATGAAAAAATATTTTATTAATCTTTTTTATTGTTTATTAGTACAACCTGGTGAGAATGTGATAGAACGACGATCTGATGAATCTTCTGTAACAATTCCATTTGAAAGAACATTTAGACCACTAACTGGTGATCCAATGGCTGATACTGAAACTTCTGCTACTTTTAATTTCTGCGGTTGCGGATGGCCTCATCATATGCTTATTCCTAAAGGAACTGCAAACGGAGTTCAATATCAACTTTTTATCATGATATCTAATTATGATCAAGATGTGGTATGTTCCATTTTTTTTCTTGAATATTATTGATATACAAAATATTTTTATTAATATAATTTATTGTTTTTTGAAAATAGGTTGAGCAAAATATTGAAGGAGTACAATGTTCAGATGCATCAAGTTATTGCGGCATTAAAGATCGCTTATATCCCGATCGTCGAGCCATGGGTTATCCATTTGATAGACCATGGGCTGGAACATTTTCAACGATTCAAGACATTATTTTACCCAACATGAAAGTGGAAGATGTTTCAATTCGTTTCAATGATACTATTGTACAAAATCCAGCTAATCGGCTGCCTTAATTTTTAAATTTAATCCTGGAGATCTAAATATTATATATGCATATATTCATATTATAGTGATAAACAATATTTTTTTAGTTAATATATATCTATTGCAAAGAAAATGAAGTCAACTGGTAGTTAAAATCGTAATATATAAAATTTTAATAAGTTAATTAATTCCTTGTAAAATAAATCTGAGAATATTATATATTTAATTAATAAAATAGATAAATAAAAGCAGAAATTGAGTTTTAAAATATTTATTGAATTTTACATTATATATATATATATATATATATATATATATATATATATATATATATATATATATATATATCGAAAAACATAATTTTTAATCAATTAAATAAATAATAGAATAAAATAAAAAAAGTTGCATATTAAAAGCCTTTATTATCAAACTTCACAAATTATTATAAGATTTTTTTCGTTTCACTAGTTTAAACTCAAATATAAATCATAATAACAATCATTTTACATTATGAATAATATATAAATAATAAGAAATTGTAATCAGGAATTTTTGTTCTATAATAAGTTTAGGAATCATTCAAAAAAGAAGAAACGCAATAAAATTTTATTTACTTTTATTTTTTATATAAGTTTTAATATAAAAATCTGAAAACATTAACAACATAAACAAATTCTGAGGAATGAATGCCAAAGATATCCACTTTGGGTATTTGCAATTGGGTTGAAACAGAACATGACTAAAGTGTATCAGAAGTAATAAAAATTGAGCCTGGAAATTAGTACAAATATTTAGTAATTTCAATATTCATTGTCATATAAATAAAAACATTTGTAATAATATATTTTAATTACTATTTGCATCTGCGTAATATATTTCTTCCACCATAAATTCGTTTTATATTTTGAATTAATACTGGAAAGCAAATAATAGAAGTACATAATGGCGTGAACAGCTGAATTAATGATTCCTAACATGGATCCATGTCCGGCTAGAATCATAAATAATTCATGAAATATTCAGTTTATCAAAAAATATCCATTATTCATAATAATGCAAATATATAATGAAACATTAGTAACTTCCTTATTTATATAAAACTATTTTAAATATCTTTATGAAAGTTTTCTTGTTATAAATAGATTATTGTTTACGATCAAATTATAGAATCAAAACTCAATAGTTAAAATTTAAGATTAAATAATGTAAAAATGAAATATAGTAATTCATAACTAATATTCAAATAGATCTATAATAATATATATTTTAAATTTTTACATAATAATAATGATTTAGTTAACAGAATATCACTTCAGTATGTTATGAAAAAAAAAATAAAAAAATATTAATATTTAACCTGGTACATATTTGAGAGCTATAAATCCTAACAACATCATCGATAAATGATGATAGACATGCAGGAATGATATATGTGTGTACTTTTTTCTTAACACAAAAAATACCTGTAATATAATAGATATTATATAATTATAAATATATGAGTTTGGTAAAAAAATATATATATATATTTATATAAAAGAACGTACTGTATCCATTAAATCGTATATTTTTACTAAATAATATAATCTAACTATACTATTTATTTCTCTTTCTATAGGCGTATCGTCTGTAATCAAGGGTTGACATAACATATTATAATATCCTGACCACCATACTGTAATAACACTCTAAAAAATAATATATTTTTAAAATTTTTGTCATATTTACTCGATTAATACAATTAATTAGACGAAATATACATTTATGCAAAAATTACATAATGAATAAATCAATAGAAATATTTGCGATAATAACCCATAAATGTGTTAAATAGTTTAATTTTTACGAATAAATCTTTAATACATAATAAAATTACAGAGAAAATATTTAAAAATAATAATTACCTTAAAAAATATATAGAGAGATATAAAAATTTGTGTAATATTATATATGATTAGAACATTTTCCAAATTGTATGGCTCACGTTTTTCCATAAATTTGGGTCCCCATTTATATATAAATTTATAACAAACGACACCAAAAGTAAACATTATAATTGGATTTAATATAATATAATACTCTCTGGTTCTGGGATCTAAAATTTACAATCTTATTTTGAATAAAATGTTTATTTATAATATATTACCGTTTCTTGATTAAATTTCTATAAAATACCGCTTAAATCGTAATTTATATAATTATAACCATCGATGACTTTCTTTAGTAATGTCGTCATTTTCAGGGTTCAATTAAAAAATTATACTTAAAGTATAATTAATAACCTTGAATAAATGTATGTAACAAAATCAAATTGAAAACTGACTCCTAAATGTCCAATTGTTTTTATTTTCATTATTAAAGTTTAACCCTAAATTATCCGAATAAAATATTTTTGTAATAAATTATATTTTTTATTACTGATGATGAAATTGATAATTAAATATTTATGTACAAGCAATTATTATTTTAATATAAATATTGATTGGTTTTATAGTAATAATAGAAAAATAAATATTTATATATATATACTACATGTGTTTAAATATGATTATTTATTTTACAGTAGAGGGTTGGAGTCAAATGTGAAAGATCACATTAGCAAACAATGACTGGTTGAATTTTTAATTAATAAAATAATCTTCGAAATTCTACAACCAAGAAAAAAGTACGTCGACTGGTGTGAATAAATTATTATAGAAAATATTTAATAGTATTTTATATATTTATGTTATGAAAAATGAATTCTTATATATTATATTTAATACAATAAAAATAAATTTTCACCAAAATGATAAAAAAAATAAAAATTAAGATTTAATTTTTAGTAAAATTAATTTCTAAAAATATTGAAATTGAAAAAAAAAATTTTATAATTTCTTTAATAATTTTTATATTTTTTTCCTGCATCATCAATGCATAACTCCGGAAAACTTTAATTTGAATAATTTATGGTAATAAAGCAACATTTTCTTTTGAACACATAATAGTTCTTTATCATTGTATGCAAAATTTTTTATATAAAACATTTTTAAATGATTAAAATGTTGTATAAATGTAATTCATGACATTTTAGAATAATTCAAAATGTATAAATAAAAAAAATATTTTTATTAAATAATAAAACATTCTCAGACTTATATACTACTAATTACAAATAAATTATAAATAAAGCCAGTTAACATATTTTTACATGCAATATCTAACTTAATAAATTTTTAACATACATATTTGTAGTCAAACTTTACGATGATATCAACTTATGCAGCTTGATTTCTAGGATTTTGCATAATTTTATCATTGAAACGAATGGTAACATCCTTGACTTTCATATTGGGCAGTGCAACTTCTTCAATAGTCGAAAAACTACCAGCCCATGGTCTGTCAAATGGATAACCCATAGATCGACGATCAGGATACAAACGATCTTTGATTCCACAATAACTTGATGCATCTGCGCAAGGCACACCATCAATATCTTGAGTAATCTGGTGGATTAATATTGAAATTTTATATAAAATAAATTATTAACTTGTATATCAAAACATTACAGAATTCAAATTTTAATATAAAATAAATTAAAACTTACAGCATCTTGATCATAATTAGATACCATAACAAAGAGTTGATATTGAGCACCTTTTTCTGTACCTTTCGGTACCAACATGTGATGAGGCCATCCACAGCCACAGAAATTAAATATAGCAGTGGCCTCAGTTCCATCTCTTGGATCACCGATGAGTGGCCTGAACGTTCTTTCAAATGGAATTGTCACAGAAGATTCATCAGATCGCCGTTGTATCACATTATTACCGGACTGCACTATGAATAAAATCATTTTATCAAGTAATTTGTCTCAAAATAATATATTAATAAAAATATATCATTATAAAGTTGCTCAGGATATATATCATTTTAATGTAATTTACATGAATATTTTTTCTAAATGCTTACGAGGAGTTGTAAAACGATCCATTTCAATAAACAATGTCCTTTGTTCGCTCAATTGCCATGGAAGACCACGTTCATCTAATTTTGGTGCTAAAAAGATTCTCACTGTGCCCATCTTGGCTTCACCGGAATTATTTACTGCAATTCTAAATGATTAAATATGATAAAATTTATTTAACAATAAAAAATATGCAATATTAGAAAAAATGCTTACACATAAGTGAAAGGATTATGATTCAAATGGGTAAATCTAACAAGAACTGGACCGCGAGGTGAAAAATCTAATCCCTTTGACATATCTACATCGCTTTGCATCCAAAAAGTATTGAGTTCGTTTGTCTTTTCTCCGCCTTTTATTTCAACGGATTGGATTGTTATATTGGGATTAGCCAGCTGTATTTTGAATTAATATTTCATTATCGATTTTATTTAGAAATTTGATGATAATAATAATACATGTATTATTCCTACTCTTGCTCTTGTATAAGGTTGTACTGCTGATGATTGCTTAAACTTCTGGAAAATGTGATCTATTTGAGCGTGCCAACGATAGAAAAATGGATCCCTCATCGTGGTAGCTTCATCAGCCATTACTCCAAACAGTTCCTATGGATAAAATAAAAAAAATAGAAAAAAAACAAATTATTTATTTCAAGATATAACAAAACTTACCAAATATTTATTTTCAGGATCATGAATATATGAAGTTAAAATATGACCTGAATTATGAAATTCACCGTATAAGTTCTGATTTGGTGATAAAATACTACTCTCCATTATATTTCCAAGAAGATCAATGGTTAGCGGTATAGATTGTCCAGATGCCTGATATCATATTTATCATATTTAAAAATATTTATATGTATGATATATAATAGTAATTTTATAATCCATCTTACATCTTCAATACTTCCAGAACCAATTGCAGCTTCAATTCTATCTCTCCATTGTTCTAAATCTGATACAGCTAAAATAATTTCATCAGTTGGTCGATTTACATCTTTCCATATGGCACCAGCTTGTCTTGGAGTCCATGAACGTCCTGATGTAAGGCTGTCGAGCTTTGGATAGTAAGCTTCAGGAATAGGTTCTCGGAAATTATTAAATCGTTTGACTCTTGCTAAGTTATTACATAATCGTTCCGAATTATATCTAAAATAAGTAATTAATAGAAAATAAAAATGATAAAATTATTTAAAAAAAACATATTTATAGTTATTTTAAAAATAAATATTACCTCGCTAAGATTTGTTGGTGCATATAATAAAATAATTCGCCTCGTCTATCTTTCGCAACAATTTCACGGTTAGCAGATTCGAATGGATAAACAAGATGCCAATGCCAATGATGAAGATTTATCCCAATATCTTCACGAAAATATGCTATGCGATGTTCTTCCTCCAAATCATTTGCTGTAAAATCTTTTGGAATAACTATGGGAAAACGCTACAGAATAAAATATTTGTAAGTAATCAATAAAAAAAAATTAAACAGTACAATACTATATTATTCATAATAATATTGACTTTAATATCAGCAGGAATCACAGATGCTACTTCTCGAGCTTGCTGAAAAGCTTGTTGATCAACAAACTTGGATGGAAAAGTTTCCATTAAATTTGGCAGCTTCACATTTTTGGTGTCATCTCTATAAATTGAAAAGTTATTTAATATAGTTTTATACTGCAATTAAACTAAAAAAAATCAATCTTACAATACCTGTGTAACATTGCTACTGATAGACAATAATTGAAAAGTTGCGGATTAACTCTTTCTCTGCAATATGCAGCAGTAGATACAAAATCATCCAATTCTCCAATCGGTATTTCTATTAATATGAAAAATATTAATTCACTGCGAATTTACATATCGAGAAAAAAAAATCAATATTAAAATGATAGTGGAAAAAAATATATACGCAAAAATATATCGATAAGTGCAGCGGCAATTTTCCTATGTTTGGGGAAAAACAATGTAAATTCTGCTTGTTTAGGCAATTCCAAAGGTTTTGAAAGATCTGGTGGTGAAATATTCTTAAGAGGAATTCTTTCAGATGCATCTTCACCAAATCTATTACTCAATTCAATACCTAAATTTTCATATTTTGGTGGCTAAATAAAAGCAAAAACATTTTGAAATAATATATAAAGATTTGTTTAATATAAATATATATATATATATATATATATATATATATATATATAACATACCAAAAATTCTGGAGATACATCGAAAACACTGTTATTATCACCTTTTGGCATAAAGAGTGGCTCTTTTGGTCTATCCAAAAGAAGTTCCAAACTTCTTAATGGATCAGACATTATGATGATACCAGAAGATTCTTTCTGAACGAAAATCTAAAAAATATAAATAAGATTATAGTTGAAACGTATTATTTTATATTGTCCCATTGATTATCACACGATTTTCTTTTTTCCACACGTCCCCAAAAAAATATTATTACTTATTTTTTAACCTCAAAATATACAGGGATATTCATTTCTAAATCAACTTGTATAATTCTTTTTTTTTTGTGACAATAAGAATATCCCAATTGTATAAACAGGTATCAAATATTACAAAAATTAAATTGTAACTATAAAAAGTTATTTATTGAATTAAATGTATATTAATTAATGTGTGCTGAATTTGAATAAGATTTTACTAAACTCATTAATTTATAATTATATTAAATTCATCATTGAAATTACTATTCTTATAGCTATACAATAAAATATTGAATATTCAATAGGATTTTATTTTCATTCAATTATTCGTTCATTGAAAATATTTTTAACTTGAGCTTTTCTGTTTATACAGTTTCTTTATTTGAATCGTAGATAAAATTGAAAGATTTGAAGTATGTGTTTTGGTTTATAGATAATATATAATATTGAGGTTTTAAATTATTTTATTTAAAATCTCTATTATTCTTTGTGGTTTTCTGAAAAATCTATTTATCATATAAATTGTGATATAAAAAAATGTCAATGACCAAATAAATTTATCTAGTTAAAGTGTAACGTTTAAATATATGTTTTGACCTTGGTCTTTTTTTAATTTTCAACAATTTAAATTTAGCACAATCACGTTTAATAAAATCATAAAATAAAAAAAACTGATTTCATTCAGTAAAATTAACTTAATGAAGATTTATCCATATTTATTTCACCCTCAAAAGTACCAATTGTCATAAATCTTTCAAGTATTAAAATTAATATATATATATATATATATATATATATATATATATATATATATACATATATATATATATATATATATATATATATACATATATATATATATATATATATATATATATATACATATATATATATATATATATATACATACATATATATATATATATATATATATATATATATATATATATATATATATATAATGTTATAAAATTTTAATTATTATATAATAATAAATTAATATTAAAATTTAATCATTTATAAATATGGTAAGAATTATATTATATAAAAACTAATTGTATGAATTATCGTGTAATTTGAATATAATCTCAATATGAATACAAATAATTTGTATATTAATCGATTTATTAAAACATAGACTCATTCATATTTTTAATTTTATGATATATTTCAATATATTTGATACAATCAAAAGTATTGTATTAAGTATTTTAAAATAGTAAAATTTCAGAGGAAAAATGAAGATGATTTAAAAAAAATGTTTATTCAAAATATTTTATACACAAAAAAAAGATATTTTCTTTTCATTTATTAAATGTGAAATATCGTTATTTTCTTAAATAATGATTTTAATAATAGCTATTTAATTTAAATATGGATTAATTGAGGAAAGGAATTATAAGGAAAATCATATTTAAATAAATAAAAATATTTATGTCAAAATTTTATTAAAATAAACTATAAGCAATTTTATATCTAATTTTAATTCTATGGGACAAAATGACTATGTATTTACAAACATCAATATGTATATAATATGTACAAAACAATATATATATATATATATATATATATATATATATATATATATATATATATATATATATATATATATATATATATATATATATGAAATATGGCAAAAGCCATAATTAAGAAGTGTCCTTAAATTTGGCACTAACAGTCAACAATATATTAATTACACTACAAATTGACAAATAAGAATTTACTATTGTAAAATGCAAATATATAAATAAATTTACTATAAAATTCATAAAATACTACAATGTAAAGTTTATGAATATTTAAGATTTTCAAATATACAATATAATAGTTTACAAATAAAAGCTTTTACTTCATATTTCTTCAAAAAAAAAAAAAAAAACAAAGAATTACTTTTAAACTTTGGTTTTACGTTTTTCTCATTATTTTAATCTAAATAACATCAAAAAATTAGTTTTTCAAATAACAACTTTATTTAAATGATATTTTAAACATTTTCTCATAAAAATAATAAATATATGACATTGCAAAAGTTTAATGGTGTTATAATGGATAGTAATTATTTCATTAAATACAGATGAATTTAAAATTGAATATTAGAGTTAAACCCTAAAAAAAAACTACTAAACACATATTTTTTTTAACATGCTGGTCACAAGTTTATACATGATTAAACATATTAAAATCAATAACAAACACATAGTATAACTCTAATAATTAATAATAATGTATAAATAGCTCTCGAATATGTTAAAAATTTTACATTTTATTCAGATTATTATTAATATCTGTAAATAATATTCATAATGTGTAAGCTTTCACAATAACATATATCAAATCAAATAAATCCATATCACATTTTTATACATTTTTTTAAAAATATTTTTGATGTATTTTTTTTTCAATTTTAAATTAAAATAATACAAACTTATTGAAGATTTCAAAATAATATGATATATTAATAATGAATATTAGACTTTTAAGCATAAAATATTTCATTATTAATATATAAAGTTCAGTCTTTACACTCGAAAAATTATTTTTATCATAGTCCAAAAATAAATTACATTTTTAATTGAAATTTGGTAAATTTCAGAAATCATTAATTAGAAAGAAATATAAATTACTGAATTTAAGAATTTAAAAAAAATCTAAATGAAGAAAAATATCAGGGTTATTTCAGAATTACTTTTATTTATTTGGATATAAAATATTTTGAAAATTATTCCAAAAACGTTCATTTTTTTGGGTCTATTATATTACATTTTTATATAACACAATTTACATAAATATCAGATATCAATGCTAAAATAAAAATAATGAAAAAATATGTACACATAAAAACATATAAAAGTAATTACGTTTAAAAAAAACGAAAACAATTTTTATAAATGTTTTAATCCTTTTCTTCATAGAAATTTGTAATATTTTTTTTTCATTTAATATAAAATATCTACTGCTGATAATCCAAATTGTTGTAAAAAATAAATACATATGAAAATTTATATTGTTATAAAAATTATCGTAATTTGTGATTTCATTTCTAAATCATTTAACAGCAATTATAATGTGAACTATAGTATATTAATACAAGTTTAACAATATAACTGTTAAAAGTAATTAATTATTTTACTCAATATCGATTTTAATTTACATTCTGTAAATAAATATTTACAATTAAAAGATGATGTTTAATTCTTAAATTAACAATGCAGTTCACAAAAATAATTTTTAGCATTTTAAAACAAACAACAAAAATGGCGTCGCAAAAATCATTTAAGTAATACAATGAATAATAATTGTATATTTAGAAAAATAGTGTATTTTCTAAATATTTTAATTATGCGAAAAATAAACGATAAAAAATCAACAATTTATAAGTTTTTAATACGTTATTGTTTTATATACACAAAAAGCTAAAATATCAAAAAAAAAATAAATATAGGAATCATTTACACTGTTTAAAAATATATATAAACATTAATATCTAATCTATTAAATAGAAAAATAATATATAATTCACACATATTTTATAAAATGACTTAGGCACTTGAATATATTAAAGAATCAGCACTTTTTTTTTAAATCTAAAGCACTTTATTAAAATGAAATTAATATCTCAGAATGATACATCAAAATTTCATACATAATATTAATTTTATAGAAAAATAAGGAATAAAAAAAACTCCTTATTATTTTTGCAAAAAAAAAACTTTTCAACACTTATTTTTAAAATGAAAGATATAATATCAAACATGTTTATCAAAAAAAAAAAAACCAAAATTTTGGTTTAATAAATACAAAAATTATTAAATTTTCGTATGAGAAGAGTGTGGAAAAAATATAACAGAAATATCAATAGTTTTAAATTTCATAGCTTTTAGAAACATTTCATAATTGCCACTTTAATGAGTTAAATGAAAATGAATATTTTTATTCATCATATAATTAGAAAAATATATTTATTCATTAAAAACGTAAAATATATTGGAATTCTATTGATAATATCAGGAACAACGTTTTTTAAAGCACAATATACAGATCTTTCAATAATCCAAAAATACTATTAAAAGTATGAAAATAGTTATATTTATATCTAAAGAATAGTAATATTTTTTTATTTTTTGAAAACTAAAATTTTTAATATCCGATAGAATAAAATTATATGTATACAATTATTACAAAAATAAATTATAGGGATTCCACAAGTTTATTTATTTATTTTGTTAGAAGATCTGATTTGAAATTATTTTAATGATCGATGGTTCATAAATTAATTTAATTTATAATTTTTTGTATTCAATGTTTTAAGTTTATGATGTATTAAATATTCAATAACACATATGGACGATTGGATTTCGAAATATTTAAAATCACTGGTTTATATTTTTCAAGATATTGAAAAACTTTAAACAGCCTCGCGGTATATAATATTATAATTAAACAATTGCGGACGTGCAATGAATGTCAACTGTTATTTATATAAAATTCCTAGTGTGGCACAGTAATTGAGCAATTTATTCAATTCTATAAACAGTCTCACTCGAGGGTCTAAATTGAAAATTATCAAGAATCTGGAGGTCCAAAGAAACCTAACATCTTCAAAGTTTCAGTCACTCTACTTATTAGAGTGTCTTTGTATCTCCATACTGTTGTATCCATTACTGATTCTTGTCTAAATTGCTCGCAAGACTTCTTCAGAGTTTTGACACAATCAGCTCTATAATGTTGTAATTGTGCATCTTCGGTTTTGATTGAATAAGATGCACAAGATGAACCTAAACAAGCTAATGGGAAATGATTATGAAGAGTTAATACTCTTTGAGGATCGTGAAAACATTTCACATACTGCATTGGTTTTGTAAAATTTTTAGCACGATATACATGTTGTAACATATGCATATATCTTGGTATATCACTAAACCAACCATGAGCATGTTGAAGATCATCTAAGAAATAGACGTTTCGTACATTATATGAGGCTCTAGGAGTTGCATGCTCAGCATTAGAAGCTGCTACTATTCTGGACATCAAAGAGCCCCAATCAGAATCCTTAACAGGCATAATGACTTCATCGATATCTAAAAGTGCTATATATTCATAAGAATATAAATTTTTATACAGGCAGTCATTGTATGGAATAAGTTCGTTTTGTCTCTTATTGTTTGTCTTCTTGGTTAAGTACAAATGTTGGAAAGCAGGTGCATTTGGTTGACCACCAGGTAATGTTAAAGGTGTGACGCTAACTTTTCCGTTTTGTTCATAATGTTGCAATACTTTCGAAATATTTGGATGTACTTGCAATTGATAGAAAAATACTTTATCAGCACCAAGAACAAAAAGTAATTCTAACCATTCCACTAATCTTACAGATAGATCTTCATGATAAAAATCTAAACCTTTAACGCATACTGCAAACTTTTTCTTTTCTGGTGGTTTATTATAAATAACACGTAAGTTATTTTTGGCTGCATCGCATGGTTTTTCAACAATTGATACAGATGCCGGTACGATTTTCTTATAATTAGATGGTAATTGACATGCTAATAGATATGGTTGAAATATACCCTGTTTATAATTTCCCCACTTTTTATACCATATATATTTATATTCAAATGTCTTCACAATGACTGGTTCATTTTGGTTATCGAACCATAACTGACAATGGGTTACAACAGTTGGTTCTATTCTGTTAATCATGGCCAAAATTCTCACAGCTGGTCCAAGAAGAGAATTTGGTCTGATATCATAATAGGCGCCAAAAAAATGAAAAGTGCCATTACTCGATCTCAGAGTTTGCCAATATATATTATCGAATTCCAGATCATAAATTGTTGGAAAAGCTGCACAAGTTTTGTTTTTATAGTATTTTATAGTTTGTCTCCCTTTATATTTCTCCCAATAGGCTATCGGTAAACTAGGTAAACTTTTTTCGACTTCTATTGCTAAAATATCCTCAGATGGAAGAGGTCTGTTATCAACTCGCGGTTGTAACATTCCAACAGGATGTGACGTTGGTGAAAGCGGTGGTGGTGGTGATGCGGCTTGTAGTAATCCTCTTCCACCCCCTGCTCGACCGTTTCCATTTCCTAGTGGTCCAGCTTGGAGGTGAAGCAGCATTACCGCCAATAGACCCCATAGTCCTAATAGAGCTACCCAGCGCCAAAGTGAGCTTCTTCTCAACGTCTGAAATAAATAAAAATAATATATTATTAAAAATGACGAATTTTGAAGATCACAAAATTCATAGAAATTAATATTTATAAAAAAAAAGAAGTTAAACTGCGTGCTATCCACGACCTCGTGTACATCAATGACCTAAACAAGCTGGCGTCATTCATCTAATCAACATCACGATTATCATTGCTCATGTTTTGGCGGATATAATTTTCCTGTTGATGATTCTTCAGTCTTTTTTTTTTTAATAAAAGGTTTTCGTTCCCTATAATTTATAAATATTATATTCACATATTGAAAATGTTTTTTTATTATACACCCGATACTAAAGTAATAATATTACAGGCACAAATATTAATATTATTTCAATCCTTTGAGTTTTTTTTAATTGATAACAAAGAATCACCATTTCCGTTTCGTGTCTACAATTAAATGACTAAAGACAAATCCACCTTCGAAAATTTTATATACAATTTCAATCGTGAATATAAAAACAGGAAAAAAGAAATGATCACGAATCATGAGTCACTAGTAATTATTATATATTCATAAATTCCATTGAACAAGTTCATAAATTGAGAAAAAAAAATTTTTGGGAATACATATTACATACTTATTATAAATAATTGCGTATAGTAGAAGCATCTTAATAGTACCATGATTACAATAAAAAAAACATATTAAAAAATATGTACTTTTAGTCTTATACAATTGGACCGATATGACTGTGTCCTGTGATAGTTCAATTAAGTGCTTTGTACTGTATTATTAAATCGTTAATGAAAAAATAAAAATAACAGCAAATTATCTATTATAATTTAAAATTAATTATTAAGAAAAAACATGAATTATCAATTAATAAATATAATGACAATTTATTCTAAAATGAAGCTGTTTATAATGAATAATGTATTCATAAAATTAGCATAATTATAACAACATGAAATTGACAAAATAAATTAATGATATTATAATATAATGTAAAAATATTGATATTTAAAATTTATGTACGTTTGATAATTATTTTCAAAATTGAATTAATAAAATAATATTTAAAATTTAAATTAAAAAATTGGTATGCTTAAAAGACTAAAATTGTATAACCTATTCAAATGTTAAATATTATATAACAAAATAGATTATTATAAATTGATATAAAAAACATTTAATCTTTAAAATTAAAATTAGATTGTATAACTAGAAAAATATTCAAAAAAAAAAAATAAAGATGAAAGACGTCATAAACTAGAATCATTGAGTTATTTCCATTAATCTGTTTATCACGTTTTTCATTGTATGATATATAGAGAAAAACTTGATAATACTAAAATTACAGAGTTTTTTTTCATACTTCTTAACACCTCAAAGCTAATAATATGCTATATTTAAAACTGAAATCTAAAAAATGTTCAAATATTCACAAATGAAATTCCGACGACACATTCAATTATAATTCAATCGAAATATTTTTCCGCATTTCATGATCTGAAGTATAATCAAGAATGACCTTCTGTCGATTCATCTGCTGCTGCATGTTTGACAAATATGTGTATAGAAAAAAAAATCGGTACACACGAATGTGAATACATAAATATATATGTAAAAAAAAAAGTTAATTGTAAACAAATTCGCTAAAAGAATTCTTGTTCTAGTATTAGCATTAAAAAAAACATATAGAAAAAATATTTATATAATTATTATTTACGAGTGTAATATAAACAACGCTATAATTATAATAAAATCCTGGTTAATTATATACTCTTTAAAAACAACGTGAAGTTTTAAACATTAGATATAAACTAATCTCTACAGCAAATACAAGAATTATATATATATGAGAAGAGATGGTACCAAGAATGGATGAATGTTTATCGGTGATATGAAAATATAAAGATAGAAAAAATATTCAAAAATAGAAATATCTAGTAAAAACTTTGGCGTAAGGCTTATAACACTAAGAAACGAAAATTATTTTGACATTTTGTACTGAAATATTTCAATCTTCATACTCTCAAATTTTTAATTCAATATTATATTTTACCACTTTGTGAACTTTATAAAATAATGTAATAAAATATTAACATTGAATAGAAATTAATTGATCATAAGAAAATACAATGTGAATATTGTGTTCATTGAATATTTGGAAGTAATCATAAATACAATGTAAAAATTATTATTAAAAGATGACGTCAGTATGACGTATATTATATAGAAGAAAAAAAAGATAATTAATCAAAACCAACGTCGCAGTTTCCAGACTGTTCGGATTGAATTTTAGAAGGTGTATATCATTATGAATGCGTTGATAGAATATTCACGAATATGGAGATGATCTGAAAAGTGAAAGCACAACAGCACAAGGGGAAGACACAAAAAGTGAAAGGTTCACTTTTGATATGATATTGTGTTATTTGAAAATAACCGATGATTAAAAGAAGACGATGAACCATCCGGGTCGTTATTATAAATGTCGAAGTCGACTTGAAATATTTAAAACGATCACTATGACCATGCTTTCTTTTATTGTAAAAGAAAAATCACTTCTTTTTGTTACACTTAATTTTAATATATGTATATAAAATTATAAAATATCATATGATTTCATATGCATGGTTAAATTCAAAAGTTTTTAGGTATAAATGAATGTTTGAATTTCTAAAGTTATTATCAATATTATGTATATAAATTAGTACTGTGAATGATATATTTACACAGTAATAAATTTTAACAGTATCATATTAATCAGACCAAGTCAAATATAGTTTAGAAATTTGGGAATGTTAGTTATGTTATAATATTCAGACTGTCACACTAACGAGACTCAACATTATTTTAAAATTGGTTGAAAGCAGTATTATAAATATAATATTAAAATTTATATTACTAAAGTAGGATTATTATATAAAGTAAAAAAATTCAGATTTTTTTTTCGTAGTAAAATATGGTCACATATATGACATTATAAATATATTTTTAAACGTTAATAGAAAAAGAGTTTAAAAAATGCAACTTGGATGTTCTATCGGTGAAAGTGAATTGCAATATTTTAACCTTTGAAGATCCAATATAGAGATTATGGATAAAAAAATAGAAGAGAAAATAATAATATAACAAGGCTTTTCAACGAAACAATACAAGATCGAATTGATTACTGTTATTATTAACGTTTATATTAAGCTTTTAAAAATGTCAGATGTTTCACGGTTTCCATAATAACATATAATTATATGTATTTTATGACATGAAGAAACGGTCTTTATTCTACAAAATGTTCCTTGGTAATAAAAAATGTCACTATATGTTTGTGTAGTTTAATTATAATTGTATAATAATTACTGTATAATAACAGTTATTTAATTATAAATCACAACATTTATCTAAAGATCAAAATATGAAATATCATTATTATAAATGATATTTCAGATTTTGAACTTTGTAAATATTAAATTAAAAAATCGATACTGAAAAATATTTTGGAAAATTTTTATATATATAGAGGGTCGATGTAAAATTTTACTTAATTGATAAAGACCATTAACTGATTCGTGTATTATCATTGAGAATGAATGTTGATGCAAAATTTCAGTTCAATTGAATATTGGAAAATGATTGAAAAATCGATTATAAGATTTGTACCAGAGAAACAAACTTACAGACAATGCACATTAAATGTGTTATAAAAATCGGACATTGTGTATATGTATAATTAATTTATATTTGCTATTGTTTTATTTTAATAGTCATAATATATGGAAAAAATAGAAGTAGTGATAAATGTTTTAGAAAAAAAAAGCTATAAATTATCGATTTAAAATTTGTTATTATATTTAATGAAAGCTTTCTGTCAAAAATGGTGACATATTAGTTAAAATTTATTAACTATAAATAATGCATAATAAATATTGTCAATGAAATATTTAGGTGCGTTAAACTGAATAATATTTATTGTATAATAAATCACATTTTCTGAAGTTTAGAAAGGAAGTCGACGAACAGGAAACGTTTCTTCAAAACAATTCTTAAAATGGCATTGGCAAGTTTGCGAAAATAATACAAAATGCATTGTTATTTCTGTCACATGTTAAGTTTTCCTATATGTTTTAAATTATATTATGCTTAAGCTGAAAAAAAATATAAAGGAAATTCTCAATTTTGTCAATTATTTCAATATAATAATAATTTGTAAATAATAAAAATAATTACGTATTATTAATACATCTTTTTTTTTTAAAGAAAAAAGAGGCAAATTAAATACATCTTCAATACTGAATATTTTAAAATAAGAGTACTATTTTCTTCGATTGTTAAAAAGAGGCAACGTTATTAAAATTCACAGCACAAGTTTTCTTATAAAAGAAACACAAAACGAGAACAGAACGGACCTTGTCATATGTTAATAACATTCAAATGCAATCCATTAACCCTTTGGATGATGAAGAAGACCTTAACATCGATAGATATAAGACCGCGGCCTACTGTCCGCATAACATAATAACTATACACAAACAAAAGGTAAAAACACTTGAAAATTCCATTTCATGTCATTAATACCAGATGTATCCATTTACGCATCCTGTTGTTCTTCCTTTCAATACAAAAAAAAAAAAAAACAACAACAATATTTTCAATGAAATCTTTTTCAAGAATAACAAAAACAAAAATATCACAATGAAGAAGTCCAGTGACGACGTTTATCTTAATTTCATACCAAAAGTAAACAATGCTCAAAGCGTTACACAAGAATCGGTGGAATTAAATTATCGGTATATTACCAAATTATTATAAAAATAATAATTGTAAAACGTAAACTATGTGAAACAACTATATAATGACAAAATAAAACGTCGACATTTTTCGCACGGACATTATTGCCGCTAATGATGAGTGTTTCTTTGATATTATTTATAATTGAAAATTCGAAAATGTGGGTCGCGTTTCGATATTGAAAGTATTGGTCATGCAAATATATTCAAAATAATATGAAATTATAAGAAAAATAATATTATCGTTAAATTTTATTATATCATTTTTTTTTCTAATGCAAAAAAAAAATAGATCCTTATTGTTCAATGTGATTCCATATATATCGATACGATGATCGATAATTATAAAGAAAGGTGAACAAACGTGTTCTCATTGATATTTATTTTATATCCGATTCAAGTTCGAATAACAAAAATATATGTATGCATTATTAAATGTCAAAAAACGAACCAGTTTCATTCCGAAACCATGACAATTGATCGGAATTCTAAAATTAAGTACAACAGAAATAATGATCTCGTGGACTAGTTTTAAAAAGACTGGTTTGGTTTTCAAAGATAACTATCGAATTATATATATATATATATATATATATATATATATATATATATATATATATATATATATATATATATATATATAATTTATATATGAGGAATTAAAGATTTATATTAGATACGATACCACGTTATAAATCACAATGATATATCTCTCATTCGAATCAGCTATATAAATAAATAAATAAATAATAATAATAAAATCGTTGAACTTTAAAACTTTTTTTTTAATATATTCTGGATAATTTAATGGATTAGTATAATTGGTTATAATAATGATTTACCAATATTTAGAATAATTGAAAATGTAATATAATATATCTATTCAAAGTTAAATTATGAACTTACAAATTTTTCGTTAATTTTTACTGTATATTGGTTTGTTTGTTTCTCCGATATAAAATTTGTATACGACTTTTTAACTACTTCTTAATATCTGATTGAGTTAAAATTTTGTATACTCATTCATTCTCGATGACAATATACGAATCAATCAACAGATTTATCAATTAATTGATCAATTAAAATCTTGAAGCGACTCTCACGTGTAATATTTTTTATTCTATTTATAACCGATATAATAGAATGAGAAATATAGCTTAAATAATAATCGATCGATTAATAATTAAATACACGGATTAGTATACAAAAATCTGATAGGGATAATAATTTTTCGTCTGATTACTTCATTACAGAATAAAGATTTCATATAATTATTCAATTCAACTATTGTAAATAAGAATGACTCAATGATTATAAAAGAAAAAGTATTCAAATCAAACTGTTATCAGTGAATCTCGGACAATGGGCGTATATATGGCTTTATTTAAAACCACTATTTTGTAACTAAATTAACTGCACCGTACCAAAAAAAAAAAAAGCATTCAGAAATTCTCGCGCCATATTTAAATAGCAAAAAAATAAAATAAAAAATAAACAGTGGCCGTTACGCACTTTTAAGAAAGTAATGTCTTTTGTTTAGGAAGCCATTGTCTGATTATCGTTATTACTTTGAAATAATTTCGTTTCGACATTCCGACAGATTCACCTCGATGATCGCAAATAATGTAATGATCCTAACAATGTTCAATTATATCTTATTTCAAGGAAAACAAAACAAAAAAAAAACATCTATAAAGACATACATAGTATAGGAAATCTATCATATTTAATTAACATCAGAGGGGGGGGGGTTATTTTCATATGGGATTTAATTTTTTTTTAATTTCAAAAAAGGAATTTGAAAATACGATATAATCCTTGAACTAGTTACGAACCAAAAAAAAAAAACTAAAAACATGATCATCATATAAATTAAATAAACTTGATATTTGTTATTTGTATTGTATTATAAATAAAACGCTTTCTCAATATAGATAATCGTTATGAAATTATATAGAAATATGTGTATATAATATAGATATAATTTTAATTAAAGGGAAAATATATACTTAAAAATATTAGGTTGTACATAAAGATAAATAAATTCGTCATCAAAATATAAAATTTATAATAAAAAATAATATTAAGAATAAATTGTTTTATATTTTCGTAATGTAGTCCTTTCTTTAAGTTACAAAATATTATAGAATAATTTCTACTTTTTTAAAAAATTACATAATAACATAAATAATAGACGTATCATATTTAGACTAATTATTTTTTTTTAAATTTTAAACTTGATATTAAGATAAAATCTTTACGCTTTACTTAGCGCATATATAATTTTTTTTTAACAAAAATGAGATTATGCAATAGTTTAACGACTTTTTTTTTTAATATACGCATCGTATAATTTTGGGTAAAAAGGCTTCTTCGCATTGTATTCTAATGTGTTCGAGGGCAATTAGCCGTAACAATTTTACAACAATGCGATTGCATACATTCGCAATTCGACGTTTTAAGACGCGATAATGAGGTGATAAAATTCGCATCTGAAAACGTGACCGTGGCACTTTTTTTTTCCACACCGATACGATTCCGCACGTGTAAATCATTATTATATTATTAGTAAAGCAAAATAAAAGAAGAAGAAAAAAAAATAAAGACGAATCTCCATTGTTTTTACGCCGTGTTGTTGTGTTAAATAATTGAGGCGGTTTTTTTATACCATTGACAATTTTCAACGGGAAAATTGGATGAAAATCAAGGGCAATCGAAAAAACATTTTTTTTTCTTCTAAAAACGCACTTATCGTGTGTGGAATAAAGATGAACTCTTGAACAAGTACAAATGTAAATTAATTCTTAATTAAAATTCAAGAGATTTTTAGAAAATACATAAAAAATATAACTATATATAATTTATAATAATAAAAAGCTATTAGAATAATTTTAAGTCATATATATATAATGATGAAAAAATGTAACAAAAAAATATCATATATAAATTTTGAAATAATCTCAAAATTAATAAAAAAAAATCATTACCATTTAACATAAAATATTATCGGAATAAAAAAATATGTTTAATAAAAACTTAAAGATGTTCTCTATGTATTCTGTTTATAAATTTAATAGGACAAAAAATGTAATAATTCTATAAGAATATTGTTTTTTTTTTTAAATTTCAATATGAAAGTTAATGGTGTATAAAACGACGAATGAAAATATTGAAATAACAATATATATAAATAAATTTATTCACATAAATATGAATAAATTATTGGGGCACTAAAAATATGAAAGAAAAAAGATTTCCGCATCTAAAATATAAAGTTTTTATTACGCAAAAAAAAACTAAATATTCAGCGCTTTCTATTTTCACAAAAAAAAAGAAATACCAATCTTTTATACCGCATATAAATCGATTCCAATTAATGTACTATTTTATGAAAAAATGAAATAAAATTCGAAATAATCATATATTAAAAAAAAAAAGATTTTTTAATACGCATAAATAATAAATGGAGCATTTTTAACTGTCGATCGAAAACTTTCATCTCGACGTCTAAATATTATACTTCATTCGCCACATTTGTTTTCGCTCATTATTGAAAGAAAATCTTTAGTATGAGATAAAAAAAATTGATATCTATATCTGATTTAAAATTATTGTTGAATATCAGAATGCGAAATGTTTAATCATTTTTTCATAGAATAATAAAATAGTTGAGCGACGTCCAAAAAGATGCGAATCCTTGAACAACCTGTCTCTAGATTGAAATCATGAAAATGGTATTCGAATAAAGAAGGCAATTCGTATTTACGACACGATATTCGACCCGATGGAAGCTGACAAGAAAGACAAATAACCAAGAAGCAATCGAAATCACAATGGTCATTCGCCTGCCAATGTAAATCTATCTGATGATGAAGAAGAAGAAGAAACGTGCAAAAAAAAAAGAAAAGAATAGAATGAAAGAAAAGTCAAGAGTGTTGCGCAATATGGTAAGACTATGGTGAATAGACGGAGTCAGAATGTCAATAGAAACACTTCTAAATCCGGGCATGATGATGAGAAATCTCGTCTGATTTTGTGCACGAAAATCATACAAAATACGCGGATTAAATAGAATTGTATTTCTGAAATTACGTTTGAACTAATTTTGTTATGAAACAGTCTTGATTGTTTCGAACTTCTGAACGCGTACGACTTGAATTCGTTATCAGATTAAAATAATCGAATTTATATATTTTATTATATTAATTCCGATCTAATTTATAATATTTGACAATTATTTCAAAAATAATTATTTATCTATACTCAATTTTTTTACGTTTAATACACTATTTTAAAATGAAATATAGCTTGAGAAAATAACGCGTCGCTTTATAATTATTATAGATAAAATATTTTAATACAGTTAGAATTTTAGAATACTCACACAAATCTAGAGCTTCATATACATTAAAAATTAATTACAACAGGTGTTTTGATTCATAAATACACACACACACACAAATCGTACACTTCACATATGAACATCATTTATTAAAGGCGCGAAAAAAACCACCGCTTTGAAATCCGAAAATTAGACTTGAACTTTTCAAAACCGTTCTCTTTTTTTCCACGCTCTTTATCGGTACACGTTCTCTAAATATTATCAGATTGCAAACTTAATAATAACAAGAAATTGTCTTCTTTTTCTTCTTCTTCTTCTTCTTTTTTGTTTTGTTTTTTTCTTGTATAATAAAAATTTGCAACACACTCTCCGATGCACTAATCATAAGTCGATTAAGGTCAACATTTTGCAACGGCGCCTTAAAATGATCGATTCTAGAAATTAATGTTATGAATAATCATATCATATATATGAAATATACATCGCAGAACGGGCGTAAAGGTTAAAATCGTCCATTAGTGACAATAATAGAACGTAAAATGCGGTTTAACCGAGCGCAAGGTCGAAGTTCATATCGTATTACATTTTTATGAATGACACTGCGCAATATGTAATTAATATTTTAATTATATTCTGTAAAAAAAAGGAACTAAATATTATAGTGTTTTTTTTTCAATAATAAATAATCGATATTTTTTTCAAATGATTTTTTTATTTAGAGAACATTGCAAATAAATGTCTTAAAAAATATCGAATACAAGTCAGAGTCCAAATTAACGTTAGAAATTTTAGGGTCAAATTTCAATCTATAGAAAAATTAAATTAAACATTATTTACTGTCGTTTTCCATATTAGGTTTGTTTTCTCTTTTTTTTAAGATCCATGAATATTTTTTTCGTTTTTTTTTTTGTGCCTATATTATGAATAATATATAATATATTATCAAAAATGTACTTTGAATTTGGAGAAATCATTTGTAAAGCAATAGTAAAAATCAGAAAAATTGTTGTAAACATTCCCAATTTAGATTACTAATAATTAATTTTATTTTACATATAAATATAAAAAATTAAATTAAATTGATGGTCAAATATATTTCATTATTTTTTTAATATATATATATATATATATTTAATATATATATATATATATATATGTAAATATTTTTTTAATATATATATATATATATATATATATATATATATATATATATATATATATATATATATATAGTTGCGGCTTCTAATATAAATATACTATAATATAATATAATACTTACTGATTATGTTTAGCAAAAACATTTTAGAAAATAATATATATGATTATAATTATTAGTATAGGTAATGTTTTAGCATTTGTCACTGATAAAATAGTTCATGTGGACGGTTAATTCTTTTAACTTGAAGATCACAATGATGATGCATATAACGGACTGAAAACCTTGCCGTTACGACACAATTAGAAGATGCTTTCGCCATATTCGAAGGCTTCGTCGGCAAAAGACTATGACGACGACGACGACGACGACGACGACGACGATGATGATGATGATGGTAGGAATTTCGAAATATTCAAATGCGTTATGGATAAATAAAAAATGAGAGTTCTTCGAAGAACCGTGGTAACGGGATTCGCACGTGAGATGCATTTAATGTGATCGCAAAAGCGATTACATTATCTGATCATAGCATCTAAAATAGCCTTGTAATGGATCGAAAGCAATGTTGGATTTATGTTGATTTTTTGGGAGTGGAATATGTCGAATTATACGACATGCATAATAAGACAATGCGAAATAATATTATATTACATTAATTCAAATTACTCATCAATATTTAATTTTTAAACGTGATAAATGTTGGGTAAAGTAGTTGAATATTGTTAATATAATTTCTTTAATAAGCGTTTCCTGGTCATGTTTCAAAATAATTGCATTAAAAACAATAACTTCTTTATAAATATATATTTTAGATAGTTAAACACAATAATTTCTCAATACAATTAATAATTCCATAACGGTTTAATTTGACGAATTAACGAATACCGATGTCGAATAAAGATCGATGCCATTTCTTTGTTTGCAAATTTGTGACGAAATCGCGGTTTAATTTGCACTCAAAATCATGGAGCGACAAACGACGAAAACGAATTCAAGGCATTCATTCCGCAGGAATGCAACAAACACACTTTTCATAAACTGCAACACGAAATAATTTTGTAAAATTGCCACAAATCAATTTGAAGCTGCGTAAAAATGTTTCGCTATTATTCAGGACTGTCGTTTTGTGGCCTTCTAAAATCAGCGACCGGACTGATTTTAGAAGAATTAAGAAAAGAAACTTTGTTTTTTTTTTCTTCAAATAATTTGCTTATCATTCGTTCGACAATAACTATTAAACTATCGACAAATATGATTTTTTTTTTCTATGAATTATTCCAGTGCACAACGGACACAAACTTTCAAACGGTTAACCACTTGCAGCGGTTACGTTCTAATCGAAATTCAATAAAAAGACAAGTCTTACGAAATGCACTGAACTGGTTCGATTTAAAACGTACATACGATCGATTATACAACAATATATATAATGAAAAGTCGCAAAATAATAATAAAAAAAAACATAGATTCATTACTGACTATTTAAAAACATGTATTTATAAAGATATCCTTTCCTTTCTAAAACAAAAAAAAAAAAACCGGACATTAAACATACAAACGGGAGCGTGTCAATGCACCATTATAAAATTATTATACGTCGCGTAATCGTCGTAAAAGCAATGTATTCAATTCAAATTATATGTTCGACAATATGTATTAAACGTAACGTTTCATTTGCCCGTAATTGCATACAATATGATGTTGTATAAACCTATTGCCATCCAATTAATAAAACGGAGAAGAAAAAAAAAACTGTATAGTATAATGGTTTCGTGATTCGAATTTTGTTCGTGTGTTTTTGTTATTTTTGTTGTTGTTATTGTTGTTGTTGTCGTCATCGATCGAATGCCAAAACAATAGACGAGGAAATATGTATGAATACAAGCAGAAAAGTCTTCGATAATATCGTTTAATACGAACCATCAGCAACAATCACTGATTTCACCATGAGAGGAGTGGCATCAGACACCATAACCAATAAAACACTTCAGAGTTTCCACAGCGTTGACTTTTTCTCAATATATATATATATATAATATATTTCAAATCCTATATAATATATAATTGTATCATCTGTACGTAATTTTTAAAATTAAACTGAATATAAACAATTTATATTAGTATAATATAAACAGTAACAGTTGGTTTATTTGCGTAATAGAATTTTTAATATATGAAAATTGACCATGACGTTATATGAAGGTTCACCCAAAAACATACTCCGTTTTTGAGTACGCATGCTCTGGTTTTTTTTTTATTTACTTTCTAATAATATTTCAATCAACTATATAATAAATTTTCAGTTTTTAAAATCATGTCAGTATTATTTGATAAAGATAGATTATTCTTGCGGTATCATTCAACCTTCTTCAAAAATAATTTAATTACATTTATAATTATTATAACTATTATTATTATTATTATTATCATTTTATACATATTAACACATAGATCTATCAAAATAATTTTGTATGAAATTATATTTTAAATACTATATAATATGATATGTTGACAAATCAGATATATACAATGTTCTTCCATATATTCACATAGATAAAATAAAAAAAAAATAATATAGAATAATTACATACACACATCTGAAAATCAAATTAACGGAAAAACGAGCGCGTTTTACATGTCGGGGGAAAATATTTTTCACGTGTCCAACGTGTTGCGTATTCGATTAGAACGTTCAGCCTCGTTTTAATTAATGCTCTGATTCTGAATCAGATTATAATTTTTACGCATTTTCACACTCACACTCACACACACACACACACACACACACACACACACTCACACACACACACACACATATATATATATATATATATATATTATGTCGAATTTTAATCGAGCTTACATTGATTATTAGAAGGAAAATGAAAAAAAAATAAGAAAAAAGAATTGTCGACGAATTCGTACGCAATGTGCTCATCGTTAAACGAGTTTCATCATTAAAATAACCTTACTTATATATATATATATATATATATATATATATATATATATATATATATATATATATATTTATGTTGAAGCAATATATGAATTTTTCTTTGATATGGATGATTTCGTGTTATCTTTTGACGCAGAATATACGTGTTTGCGATGATACGTCTTAATTGTTTTTACTTCACGAATCAAGATCGTGATCTTCATGATGAAAAATCGTTTGAGCAACGTATATATTTCATTATATCTCTTAATGTTATATATTTTTTTTAATCTTAAGTCTTTCTCATTACACAGAAAAGTGAATTATTCTAGAATGAATATTTTTATTGCGGCATCGAGAGTGTGTAATATTTTTTCTGAGTGACTTCATCTATAGTTTATATATAGTATGAAAAGTAAGTCACGGGCATTTCAAGAAATAAAAATTACAAAAATAAAACGTCCAGTGTTGAACTCACGAAGTATCATCAAAAAAATAATTTCAATGTGTTAATTAATCATTTTTTTAGTCTATTGAACTTTAAAAATGTAAATATTGAAATGATGTTATATATATATATATATATATATATATATATATATATATATATATATATATATATATATATACAAATAAGAAAGCGATATTAGAAGGGTTTAATTTAACGATATTATTTTATTGTATTTCAAAATATTATTATTATATTGAAAATTTAAAATTGTGATCAACATCGAAACGCGCAAATTCGAGATCAAGAGCAGAACTAAATGTTTCACAAGTAACCGTGAAAATTATCAAATAACCGCAAAAACTCCACAAAAAAAAAACAGGAAGAGAAAGAAATATAAAAAAGCACGTTAAATTAATATAAAAAAATCGAAAGTCAACAATGTATATTATTACCGAAAAATAAAAATAAATAGAATACTAAATAGACTAAGAAATAGATAGAGATCGCGGTTTGAGAAGCTGTGATCATCATCATCATCATCATCAAGTAGAGCGCATCAGAAATTTATCTTCTTCCTTCCGGATTGTCGACCGTTAAACAAACCGTGACAGAAGATATTAAAATCGAATATGGTCTATCTTTTGAGTGAATCGACACCGGTTTTTTTTTTCTATTACAATATAATATACAATAATATGTAGTCAAAGTATCAGTGTTCATTATTTCCAAAAAGCAACGTTGTGTTAAAAAAAATGCATTAACCAATTATTCATGGTTACAATTATTATGATCTTAGGTTCGAATTGCGTTTACTTTTTCATATCATAAGACATTATTACATTATAAAAAAAAAGCGCAACGAAATTAAAATCGGATTAAAAAGATCGAAGAATTTTTAACAGTAAACTGTGAAAAGCTTAATCGTATAAACGAACGCTGACAAAGTTTCTTCGACCGCGAAGTATTTTGAAAATCAAAAAAATAAGTAGAAAAGAAATATTACGATTCCTGACTTCGACTTCAGGTCATTCAGGTAATTGAGTTTATTGTCGGAATATGAGAAGTCAACGACCTATCGTTTTATCGACAGTTCACCAATGTCGAGGAGATAATTGAATCTTATTGAAAACCGTTATATAGAGTTTCTTTTATTATTACGACGCGTCGTTGAACAACACTAAACTGTCGATGGATCGATTCATAGTAAACCGCAAGGATACCGCTATGTAATTCTATATCATCCTGTATATATTTATATATAAGTGTGTGTGTGTGTGTTTATATGATATATAAACGTAAAGATGCTGAAATATCATGGAAAAAATTATCACTAACGATGTAACTCTAGTATTTGTTTTTTTTGTATATAACGCAATAAAACAATCAAATCATAGAAAATATTATTAAAAAAGTCTTATTTAAATACAAGGGCATAATTTATTACTGTTAGTAAAAACGTGTAATCATTTGAATTTGTCGTTTATTTCATGTTTAATAAAAAAAATATTATTGCTAAGGTTAATATGTAAATCGTGATAACGCTTTATAATTTGAAAAGTGATTCTAAACTTTTTTTCTACACACACACACACACACACACACACACATATATATATATATATATATATATATATATATATATATATATATATATTTGTAAATATGAATTTTAAAGCATGTTAAATTATTGCCTATAATTTAATATTACTTATAAACATCCTGAATTAAAAAGACACACTCAACATTATTAAGAATTATCAATGTTAAATATAATATAATATTAAAAAAAAAACTCAATTCAATCGTCATATATGTTATTATATAATATGAATATTATTAAAAATATATTTATTACTATGATTTATTATTTTTGAATGTAAAAAATAAAATTTATTATATTGAAGAAAATTTAGATTTTCAGCTGAAAATTTTATTAAAATGTCATACAAAAGTATAGATTTATTATTTTTAAATATCTCTTTTGCTTGCAGCTATTTTGAAATTTTTAGTATGAAATTGTGTAACTAGCATAACTTTTCATAAAAATTACTCCATGGTGACACAAATACCGGACACCAATTTATCATTATTAAATATTTAGAATACATTCAAGAGGAAAAAATAATTGAAATGCGTTATATATATATATAAACTTAATCACATTTAAAACAAATTAACGAACGCCATGTGAGAAGTCTTCTCATCGTCGAGACCGCGAACTTGAAATATAACGGTGACTTTGAAATTGGACGAAATCGAAATCGTCGCCCGAGGCTAACGACCGGTTCTTTTCCGATTTTTCTACTTCATCTTTCGTCAATTATGACGAAGAAGACGACGACGACGACGATGATGATGATGATGATGATGAAGTAGCACTAGTGGTCAAGCACGTGTCAAGGAATCGACTTAAAGAGAAAAATGACCGGAAATCGATACCAGTTCTCGTTATGAAACACGCTTATAAGTGTACGATTAATATTTTCCGCATTAAAATAAAGATATATATATAGGAATGTAATCGATTTCAATTTGAACAATTTTATTATTTATAATAAGATATTTGACATAATAATAAAACGGTATTAATTCATTATAAAAATTCGTTCTTACAAAATATCAAAAATTTATCCCTTATTAAATAAAAAAAATATTTTTTTTTATCCATAAAAATACTTAATTAACTTTTAAATAAATTTATAACCCATTTAATTTGGCACTTAAAAGGTAACCAAAATATTGCCAAAAAAAACAAACAATGTAAATATTTTAATATAAAACACAATAACAATTACGGAAATAATATGTCATTCGTATGCAAAACTATTTAGGAAGTAAAAAAAAATAAAATAATAATCTCTATTATTTAAAAAAATATTTATAAAAAAAAATTGCCTTGAATATAATAAAAATTATAAAAGATTTTTTGCGATATAAAAAAAATAAATATTCGAATATAAAAAGATTAAATTGAAATAGAAAATTGACGCTCATAGGTTTATACTCTCGAATAATGTATACGATTTAAACTATAAGTTTTACGCAATCAAAACCGGTGAAAATCAACTATAAAACAGGATTAATCTGTGTTTTAATTACATGCAGAAAACTAGTAAAATTACCATTGACAATTGCGTCGAAGAAAACGCGACAAGAAACGACTCTTCGGTTTTAGAAGTCAATTATTGAAAATCGAAAGTGATTTTTCATTCAAAAAATTCTTACGGAACGAAGTCATTTCATTGATCGACGCCTACATTATAATAAAAATTCAATGATATAAATTGAATTTTTACCATGTAATATATTATATAGTTATCATACATAATAAAATTGTGGATTTTATGATTAAAAAGTATACTAGATATCAATATGAAGATCTTAATCTAGATATCGGATGAGTAGGTGATATGTATTAAAATTGATCAAAATATGATAGATAGTCTGAACGATTTGATAAAATTAAATCGAAAACGGATATGGCTAAATTTATATTTTTAAACCATTCTACTATAAATTAAATGATCGATCGATTACGAAAGATATTTTAGACTCATAAATTCAAAGATGACCTTTTAAATCTGCAACAACAAAAAAAAATACAATAAAAGGTTACAGCCGTAAAAATGCGTTCAAAGTTCACGATGCGAAATTAGAAAACGCCATATTTTATTTCACTTCGGAAATGAAACGTATA